>CAHIKZ030001057.1:1297500-1460000 GCA_903632075.3 Acanthosepion pharaonis
ATCATTATATAATACATTGTTTTCTTGGTTAGGATTCTTTGGCTTTCAAAGAAAAATTATACCATTAATAGCTTAATAATCTAATTAAGGGGGTGTTGGGGGTAAAGAGAGGAAACAAACTTACTTTTATACAACTCCAAGACTGCCGGTGGAAAAATACAGCAGGTCCACTGGACCGATTTTCAAGAATCCTGAGGAAATCAAATTTGAATATAAGTGGCTATATAAAACAAAGACAGCAATTTAATTTATATATATATATATATATATATATATATATATATATATATATATATATATATATATAGAGAGAGAGTTTTTTTTTTTTAAATTTATCAGACATTTCTTTATCATTTTTTTTTTTTTTTTAAAAAAAAAAAATGGAAACTCATATTTGAGTAGACACTCTGCATATTCATTTATTTTGGTCTACCTGCCTGAAAGTGTGGGAAAATTTTATTAAAGAAAAATTTACATTCTCTGGCAGGATTCAAACCTGTGTCCCTCTAGGCAGAGGGAGTTATTGTTAATTATAATGTATTGTTGGCACGCCCACATTTTTTAAAAACAACTAGAAGAAAAAGCTTAACCAGCATTGTTGTAAGCATGATTCAAGATATAAAGAGGCCTCAATAGCAACCCAAATGTTAGTGTGAACTAACCAAGGTAGAGAAGGACAGTTTTGTGGTCACTAAAGAGAGTTGCCCTGAAAAGAACAGTTCATCGCATATTGCTGGCAAGGATGGTTGGAGCAGCAGGAGCTGGAGGCCTACTGGAGATGGCTGAAGCAACAACCAATGGCAAACTGAAGATGATAGTTGGCTAGCTGGAGCTGCTGCTGATGGCTGGGTGGCTGCTAGAACAGATACTACACTTTGATCCAAGTCATCGGGTCTTTAATACAGATGAATGAACAAGTTCTTAGTTTTAGAAAATAAACATAATTCATGTGTTTATTTTAGATGAATGACGAGCTATAATAATTGCCTTCATGAAATGCTCAAAATATCCATTTTGCACAACTTCTGTACTTTTAACTTGCAATTTAGAAACAGGTTAAAATAAATGAGATCACTGACAATAATAAACTTACGTTTTTAGATAGAGAGGCATAAAGACATCATCATCAAGAGTTCTTTTAATTCTCTGGACAACAGCTTTCAGCAAGGACTGGAAAAAAAAGAAAAAAAGTTTTTTTTAACTGAAAATAATTTTTAGGTGACATAATCCAAAATTGAATGAATAATGTTTCTAGTCAAAAATAGAAAAATGCACATTTGCAGAAAATGATTACACAAAAAAAAAAACACCGATAATTTATAATGCAAAGTGGGGATACATTTGAATAGTTATGTGTCAGGATTTTCTAAGGAAACTACTGCATATAAGGTGACCTTTAGATACGAGGAAAAAAAAAAAAAAAATTCATCCTATACCTGTAGTGTATGCTGACTGCTTATTGATTATATAAACATGATGTTATTTGAAATGTTGTTACTTACTGTATCCTTAGAAATTCAAAATAAACAAAATAACAAAACTGATTCTATATCATGTTTTTCCTACACGTCCCCTAAAGGGAAACCATTGTTTTGTTTCTTCATGTGATCTCGTGAATACTGATTCTTCTTCTTTTCCTATATCTAAACAGTTACAAACAACCTGGTGTGTTAATGGCCATTTACTTATACTTCATCGACAATCACAAATTACTGCTAATAACATGATATTGTATGATAATAGTACATTTCACTGTTGACATTAATTTTATTTAGTCTGTTCCTAACATCTGTCTAAGCTAATTGAAATTTCTTATTAATTCATACCCATATCAAAAAAAAAAAGATAAAAAAAAAAAAAAAGATAAAAAAGATAAAAAAAAAAAAAAAAAAAAAAAAAAAAAGATTAAAAAAAAAAGATAAAAACATGAAAACAGAAAAAAAAACAACTCCGAAATCAAAACAGAATTTAGAGAAAGTGTAAGTATGAGGAGGAGGAGATGAAACCTTAACAGAGAGAATTTTAGGAGATGCTGGGGAATTTAAAAAGAGGAGAGAAAGAAAAGTCGACGGATGTCTAATGCATAAAGATACATTTCGTGGTGACATATACACACCATAGACAATTAAGATAGGAGGAAAAAAAAAAAAAAAAAAGAATAGAAGAGGTGGGGGAGAGAGATGGGATGAAGGAAAATAAAATTGTGTTAACAAAAAGGGCCGCTTTGTAATTGAGAAAATTAGTATCGACTACAGGTTAGAAATCAAATATAAATATATGAAGATGAATATCTTGATTGTCTAATTTAGCAAGGACCAAATATTTCTATGTTCAAAACACATACTAATACACACAAAAACATATACAAGTAGGTACATACACTTAGGCATGTACTCACACACACACACACACCCCCAGACATACGTGTACATACACATACATATATAAGACCTAAAAATATATTCACATATCCACACATACACATATTCATATACACACTTTCGAGATACATATGCCCCCATGCATATATTCATACATACACACCCTTACACATGTGTATATATATATATATATATATATATATACACACATGCAAATACATACACACCCTTACATATGTATATATACACATACACACACATAAACATGTATATACATAAGTACACATACACACCTATACATACATACATAAACACCTCCATACGTACATATATACACACTTACATACATACACACACACACACATACATACACACATACATATACATACAAATATACACATACATACATATAAATACACACACAGAGATACACATATGTACATATATATAAAAAGTTAAAATCTAAATAAGTGACGATTCAAATATTTGCGCGTGTATGAAAAAGTAAAAAAAAAAAAAAAAAAAAAAAAAAAAAAGTGAAAAGTTTGTACAATTTAGCCGATTTGTTATTAAGTCGATCTATAATTTCAGATTATAATTTTTAAAGCTTCTTACAAACTAACAAACACCATTATATAAAAAATATAATTTGTGTCCATAAAATGACTGTAATTCTCATCTACAGAAGACTAGAAGTATCATGAATGCAATAAAAAATGTCATGTGGATTGAGTTTCTGTCTAGTTCTCCACTGCTTATGGCTTTATTTTTGCAAATTGTCCATGTGAAACACATATGGAGTATTTCAGTTTCTGTTTTTATTTAAAAAGAAAACATTTAAGACAATGTCGGCTGCTAAGTGTTGTTGACATCACCTGGGTCACAAGGTGTTAAAAACAAAAAACACATCAAGCCATTGTTCAAAATTAGGTTAAAAAAAAAAAAAAAAAAAACAAAAACAAACAAAAACATATCAAGCCATTATTACAAATATTGCCCCTTTTTCTTCACTCTTATCTTGTAAGTGGTGGAATTTACAAGCTGATGAGAGCTTGTTCTATCGCTGACTGGCTGGCCTTTGACCCAGACATGTCAAAATCAATTTGGTTTAAATTTCCTTATTGCTGCTTTAAAAAAAAAAAAAAAAAAAAATTATCATGGCAGATCTGAATTGACTTTATTTAAGTTGGGGGTGCTATAGGAGCCATCAAACAGCTGCGCAGCACTTGTATTTAAAATTTTTTTTTATAGTATTTATAATTTCTCCATATAATATCAACAAACTTATGGTGAAAGCTACACACTAAAAAACAAGATAAAAAAAGAAACTGGAATGTTGAAAGTTTTTTTTTTTTTTTTTTTACTTTAATAATTACAAGGTACTGCATAAGCTGGTTCACTTAAAAATGTCAATTCTGTCCTCCCATATGATAACTTGAATCTCAAGTTAGCTGTTAATACGTGATTAATATCATCATCCAGCACTTGTCAATCGCTAACGGTGTTAAGATTGGCTCCTTTTTATTTTTAAGAAAAATGCAAAAAATTCTTTCAAAATATATTAAATAAACTTTAAATTTTCTAATTTTCTTCAAATAAATTTTGAAAAACATATAATTGATTTTTGTACAAGTTTTAAACGAGGAATTTAACTTAGTTCACAAAATTTAAAAAAATGGCTGACATGAGTTTTTTTTTAGTAATTTCGCTGCCCCAAAAAATAACTAAAATTTCGGACATGCTAAAAATGAGTAAAAAATTTCAAAAAAATAATTAAAAAATACTGGTATTTCTTCTTAAGAATGAAATATATATTTAAGATGAAAAAAAAATTTTTCATCAAGTTTCAGGCTGTTCTTGTCATGTTATCGATTTTCATGAAGGTACCTATAGTTTGACCCTCATATGTCATAACTGACAGGAGAGTCCTGACCAATATATGTATGAATGACTAAGGAGTTAAATAGTTTTTGTTTTAAGTTATAAATATTCTTTGTCAAATGAAAAATGATAAAGTGGAAGCTAGGATACTCACTTGTGTATTTTTGCTCTCTCCATGAACAGTGTGGTAGTCAATAGAGATTCTCTGAATCAGATTTATAAACCTGGATGTCTGCGAAGTGGACAATGGATCCCAAACATCGGCAGCAAAAACTAGAAACAAAACAAAGAACAATGTAGACCTTGTATTAACAAATTGAACAGAGAAAAGATAGAAATTTTTTTTAATAATATATCTTCTGAATAGAGAGGAAAATAAATTGTGCATGGATTGAACTGAAATTTTGATGCCCAGGAAAGTGATAAACTTATTGTTACTGCAGTTAAGAGAACAAAATCAAAACATTATTTTAACATCAAGCTGATGAATAAAGTTATCACAGACATAACAATCAGAGTTACTCAATCTTTTTGTTATGACCAAGGCATTAGCATGATTTACAGTCACCCAAGTGCAATGTGACCATTTACCTTTTTACCAACAAATTATAATATGTAATTGACCATATATTCTGTTATTGCAATAGGGAGGCACTGTCTGGGAGATGAGTTTCTGGGAATGAGCACCCTGATATTAGTGCGCTTCTATTGTTCCTAGTCAACTAGCAGAGGGGGTATTTTGGAAATCCTAATTACATTGTGGAAAAAAGAATTCAAATTATGTTCACTGCACTAATGCCTTTTGGAAAGGCATGAACTAAACTCTTTTTCTCACTCTCAGTTATGAGTTTTGTTGTCTGAACAAAATAAAAATTGTTAACAATTCTTCCCAAAAATAATAAATATATCATCTTTATCAACCACTTTTTTAAAATTAAATTTAAGAAAGTTAGAGATTTAAAAAAAAAAAAAAAAAAAAAAAAAAAAAAATCAACCACACTAACTTTTTGGTTTCATTATTAAACACTTTTACCATTAATTTTTTTTTCACTTATACAGGTGCTAGGTTAATTTATGAATAATGAAAAGAAAACAAAAAAAATTCCATTGAATTTTGAAGCCAGCAGCCAATATTTTCTGAATTTATTTGTCAATTGGTAAATAAAAAACAACATTTGATGTTTGATCATCTTGTCAGATTTTGGGAAGTGGTTCAGGCCCAAATCCTTTTCAGCATCTCCTTGTATTCTATGTTCTTGAAATAACATTCTATCATTACACAGTGTGTACATAATATTTTTTTAAATTGTTTAAATTATGAGAATGAAAATCATTTTCCAGTTTTTGTTTTTTTTTGTTCATCAGTGTTGAAAATATGTCTTCTCTTTTGTTCATGTATTAAAAAAAAGAGCAACATTAAAAAGCAAAGTAAATGAAGATAAAAACTTTAAAAGGCATGTGAAGAGCAACAAGACTGGACAGTGGTCAAAATGTAAACATAACTGAAATTTCCAACAGACAGATAACATGGATGACATGTGCAGCTGTAATCATGAGATCATTAATGGAAACAAACATGTATTTTTAGATTCAAATTAGTTTTGGCATTTTCTAATTGTTAATATTTAGTCTTATTATTTTTGGCAATGTAAAAAAAATAAAAAAGTATTATGTACACAACCGTAAAACTTTTCGTCAACGTGTACAGGTGAATTTTGTCCATTGGAAAGTCATATGTTATTAAGTCACGTTCTGTTAATAATCTGTTCTGTGAGTAATATTAATGTTATAGTACTTAGTGCTGACACAATTATAGTAATTCTGCTTGATTACTTTTTTTTTTGCAGATACATGCTTGCCACTATAAACTAATTGCAGAGAGAATAGTGTTCTTTCTTTGTACTTACTTGTGAACTTTGTTTATAAATAAAACATATCAACAAAACTGTACCAGACAAAATTCACTTGAAAACAGCGAAATTCTGAAGCAGTTTGTAACTGCACATTTAGAGTAGACAGAGTAAGATTCTAGTTGGTCAAACCTCTGGGTCAGAGACTGCCCAGGACATATCACCCAATCCGTCTAACTTTCATCTTTTCCATGCAGGAAACTATTTGACAAAAAACAATATCATTTTCTAGCTCCATATAATTAGTGTGTACAATTGGAACCCTTGGTGGAGGAAAGTTGAGAGAGACTATCTGATTAAATGGCCATACATAGTCATCAACTTCATCTTTAAATCAATGATCCTTACAAGATCACAACAAAATCAAAAGGTGAAAACACCATACAGCAGATCCTTAAAAAAGAAAAAAAAAAAAAAAAAAAAAAAAAAAAAAAAAAAACCAAAAAACTAAAAGTACATCATGAAGAAGTGGAGACATGGTGAAATTAGCTGTTAAAAAAAAAAAAAAAAAAAAAAAAAAAAAAAAAAAAAAAAAAGGAAAGTGTAAATCATAAGTGGGTAATTTTTTTTTAATTGATCCTTATCAAAGAGAATCATTAATAAGTTTAAAATATTAACCTATAAAACAGATTATCCAATAAAAATGAAGTAAAATGGTTTAAAAGAAAACTGTGATTGAAAAAAAAAAAAAAAAAAAACTAACACTAACGATAGTCAAGTTATGCTGGGTAACTCATTTACACCATGGAGTAAAAAAAGAAGTCCTGTTTGGAGGGGAGGAAAAAACAAAAAACAACACAAGTACAAGGCCACATCCTTGGAACATTCATCACTAGCAATGAATTGTGAGATCAAGAATCTTAATTATGTGAATTCATTTTTACAAATGGTCTTAAAGTGATAGTCAAATGGGAAAAAAAATCACTGTATTGGCTGTTCAGTTGATTTAAACTTTTGGAAATTATGACATGAAGTATTTTCTTCTGGTGAATTATTCAGACTAAAATCCTCATCTTTGTTGTTTTGATCACTATGATTCAGCCAACAGACTCCAGTCTTCCTTAGATATTTTGAATGTAATAGTCTGGTGTTATATATATGCATGTATGTGTGTGTTTGCTTCACATTATTGCACACTATTGTGTGTGTTATTTCACTTCTGAGTAACCAAAGTGAACCATATTCCATTAGAATTTGACCAAGTAATAATGTTAATATTTATATCTGTGCGGTTTGAAATGAAATTATGTAAATATTATGTAAAATAATGACCAATTAAATCGAATGTAAATTAATAACAAAATTGCTCAAAGCCAAGAGAGAAATTCAGTTTTTTCAAATGACAACAATGGAAATATTTTAATGTAATTAGCAAGAATAAACATATGCAAAAATTTCTTTCATATCCAAATGAAAAACTCACAATCAAAGTCTAGAAACTTATTTTGGAAGAGCAGAATTCAGAAAACTAATTAATCCACTATTTATTAAAAGAACTACATCTAACCACGAGAAGAAAATAGATATTTGTCATTTTTAGAATCATTTTTGACAATTGAGTAGAACTGAATTTCATTAACTGGTTTGGGCCCTCATAGTGTTTCTTTAAGTAAATTTGTTGGCACTAATTGTTGACAAATTTGGATTATAGAAGTTGTGAATATTTAGTGCCTTACTCTAATAAACTTTGGTCAATAACCAATTGGTTGCTACCAAAACAAGTGAAAATGACACCATAAAACATACTTGGTATTAAATGAGAAAGTTAAAAAAAAAAAAAAAAGTTGTCACCTTATATTGTTTGATAGTATGACTTATGTTTTTGTTTAATTAAAGGAATTCTTATACATAAAAATTAAACAAAATCTGAATATTTGTCAGCAGTTTATGTTAGAATAGAAAATAAAAAACAAGAAATGAGGAAGACAGTCATCTCCAACTTTAGTGCAAATACACAAAACAGTTATGGACAAAATTATTCACCCCCACTAAATATTTGTATATTTTCTAAGAAAATGTAAATATTTGCAAGTCCTTAGATAGTTGATTCTGTATTTAGTTTTGAATAATTCGTGAAATTAAAAAAAAAAAAAAAAAAAAAAAAAATTATCTCCTATTCATAGATTTTTCTAAAATTTGGTGCAGTCCAAAATTTGCGTCCCCCCTCATGGAAATTATGAAACAATATGAATTAATATTGCTTTGTGGCAACTGTAATGTTTTTTTTTTTCTTCTTAATTTGTCATTTAATACAAACACTCTTTGAAAATGAAATAGCATTGACCTAATTCTATAACACCGTAAAAGGCGATAAAGAAGACAATATGCGAGTACCACATGCCACACTCATTTGTTGTGCAACCATGGGAAAAATGGCAGAACTTGACAAGAAGCTGTTAATGAAGATAGTTGATGTGTACAAACAAGGTGATGGAAATACAACACTTTCCAAGTGTTTAAATATACCTAGATGGATAATTCGTGGCATTATCAAGTAGTACAATGAAACTAATTGTGTTGAGAATGAATTAAGGACTGGCAGAAAATGGTTAATTTTTGAGACAATGGAAAGGAAAATTGTTAGAGATGTCTCAAAGAATCCTTGCTTAATGATAAAGGACATTGTCAATAATGTAAAAACATCAGGGTTGAATGTATCAATGAAGACAGTCATTAGATGCTTTCTTTTGAGTAGAATCTTGAGCTTGTTGCTAAAGAAAACTCCCTTGCTTAAGGTTAAACACACAAAATACAAGTTAGCTTATGCTAGCAGCCATCTAGAACATGGGAGTAAATATTGGAACTCTGTTTTATGGTCAAATGAAACCAAACTAGGATTATTTGGTTACATGAACTTCCGTTATGCATGGAGGAAAATGAATAAAGCTCACAAACTAAAAAATTCCCTCCTTTCAATTAAGCACAGTAGTAGGCACATACTACTCTGGGGATGTTTTGCTGATCCTGGACCAAGAGAACTAGTGAGTGTACAGGGTATCATGGATAAAGAGCAGTATTTGGCTATTCTTACAACACAAAGTGCACGAAAACAGTCTTTGGAGCGTCACTGGACATTTCAACAAGACAATGACCCAAAACAAAGCACAAATTGTTACAAAATATTTAGATGACAACAAAATTAAGATATTAGAGTACCCCCCACACAAAGTCATGACCTAAACCCCCATTGAAAATTTATGGGCATATTTGAAGAAAAAAAACCAGAGAAAGAAGTCCTTCGAATTTGGAGGAACTAGAATCTATTCCCGAGGAAGAATGGAGCAAAATACTTATCAGTGTGTGTAGTGATCGTGTAAGGAACTATCAAAAAAGACTAAAGGCAATAATCAAGAATAAAGGTTATAGAATTGATTGAGGCAAGAGGGCCAATAATTTTGGCCTTTGTTGGTATTTTTATTGCCTGACATTAAAAATAATTTTTTTTTTTTGTGGGGATCACTGCACATTTGTTCAGATCCATTATTTAATCATTTGTGAAAAAATCCACATAAATTCTCCATGAAAATTTGAGGTATTACAGCTTTATTTGTAATCATGGAAGCAAGGGTACAAAATTCTGTCCACAACCATGTCTGTTATATTTTCGAAGAAGTTAGTCAGATAAATAGAACAAAAAAAATCTCAGCAAAGGCAAAATATCTATGATGCAGAACAAACATAATAATTGTTCACTTAATGTCTGATAAGAATAAAATAATTAAATTACTATAGTTATATATATGTTATGGGGGAAAGTGTGGCTAATTTTTTTTTTTTACTTACCCTTGTGTGTGTGTGTTTTAAATAAATAAAGGAAATAACCATTTTTTAAAATTTTAAACTGGTTTCAATTCCAAAACACTATCTTACAATTTTTGAAAGCTAGAACAAAAAACCTTGAGATTGCTTTATGATCGAAGTAGTTGCATACCTCTACTTGTGATTGATTGTTGTATGCACCCCACCCCCAGCAATTAAAATGCAGATTTACAAGACAGGTTGACACTCTTCAAGTGGACAATTTTTCCTACCTCTATACATTTCATTTCTTTAATCCTGTATTGGACTAAGCTAAACTCCCTACATATTAACAACAGTGAACATCGTATTTTCATTTTGTCTTTTTCTTCTTCATTAACACCTGTAGACCAGTTATTTTTAGAAAGAAAGAAAGAAAAAAACAACTGAAATTCTGTAATGCTTTTAACTTCCCAGAATTCTGCTACAATGTGATGAGCAACAGAATTGTCAAGTGCTTCTTTGCAAGATCTTTGTCCCTTTAACAACCAGCCCAATGCAAAAGTTGAGCAAGTCGCAATCAGAGATCTTTCTCTCTTTCCCTCTCTCTCCTCTTACCTGTTAGCTTAGGCAGAATTACCTTCTCCACTATACTTGGTATCAGTTTCACATTATCTTCATCTTCTGCTGCAGATATCACATATTCTCGAAAACCATAAAATGCACAACATTCATACCACCGACAGTCTTCAAAATCTTTGGCATATTCCTGAAGGAAAAAGAAAATTTGCATAAGTGATCAGAGTTAGAATCTAAAATTAATAAAGTTGGGATTTCAAATGTTAATTTTCAAAGCCCTGTCCATTTTGGAAGATTAGCACAAAAAAAACAAAAAACAAAAAACCAAAAAAAAAAAAAAAAAACAACCCCCCCCCCAAAAAAAACTTCTTTTTTATCCTCTCATGTTTCCTTCAAGCTAGGTTTGTATTCAACTAAATGAAAACTGCTCCAAAAGTAATACCTCCTATTTTATTTAATCATTTCACCCAGAGAAGGCAATAAAGTCCCTAAGATGCAAAGGGGTTACTGAGATTGAAAGAAACTGAGAAAATGTTATCGAGTAGAATAGACAATAAAAGACCAGCTTTCAAAGAGAGAGAAAATGATGACTGACATTGCATTGAAATTTTTCAAGATTGTATTTGACGAGAAAGCAACAAGCGGGAAGAATTAACTACTAGAGAGAAATAACCACTAGAATAAAACTTACAATCACATCTCTCAATGTCAACAGTAAAAAGATGAGACCTAGCTGCCAATCTAGTACTGTGTTTAAATTCACAAATTTGAGAAACCAAAGAGGAATACTCATCAGCAAAATTGCCATGAAAATATTTATAGAAAATGTGCAGGAAGGCTACATACGGAGAGATGGGAAGGTGCCTGAAACCAAGATGCCAGGTCAGGACTGATAACATTGTAAATTCTTCTCTGGATTTTATCAATAATCTCTAGATACATAGCACGAAAACTGCATCAAGTGTGGCTGCAACATTCAATGCACAGATGAATGGTAGACTTCCATAGAAATGACAACATATGTGCAATATTCTATTGAATGTGTGGACAGATATTTACTTGCAGCATCTTTTTTTTTTTTTAATATTTTAAAATATTATTCCAATAATACTGAAAACCTTGATTCTTATTTATCTTAGAGTTAGTTCCATGTATTTTCTAATAGCAAATGGTTTTAGATAAATGCTTATAAGTCTTAAAAGAAGAACCTTACCTGCAGTGGATTCCAGTCGATTAATTCCAGTCGAATAAATGGATTAAAGAGTTTCGGAAGGCAGAGACCAATGTAGGCTTCTTTGTAAGATTCTGAATTTTCACCCTTCCATTTCTCAAAATGTAATCGGATATTTTCTAACTCGCAGAAATCTTCCTCAACATCATCAAACAATCTTTGACGGATTCTTAAGATTTCAGCTGCAAGACAAAAAAAAAAAAAAAAAAAAAAAAAAACCTTGAACATTTTTGAAATTTTGGGCTGGTTTGAAATGCACAACTGTCTCGCTGGAATTTGCACCCGCCACCCCAGGCCCCAGCTTGCTAGGATTTGCCTAAAGCAGTTTGTATGTATTTTTAGAATATACAATAGCTTAATTCTGTCTGCTGACATTTTTTTTTTTTTTTTTTAATGCAGTAACGCCACTAAAACACAAGGGGTTACAGGATGTGGAAGAATTAGATGATGAGCAGAAAGAGAAGAGAGTAATCAGGAGGACAATAGATAGCAATTAATATTGCATTTAAATTTTTGCAGATTAATGTTGGCTGGAAATGTAGGAAAAAGAAGAGAGAAAAATGTAACGAGAGGGTTTGCCGGCAAACCAGCTGTTATTCTTCGCCGTTGGTTGCCTCAAAGAAATGAATTGCGAGACTCCTTTTCTCAGCCGTTACACTGGGCAGCCGTGAAACCGACACCCAAATCAAACGCGCCTACTTCAACCGCCTCTTGGTCTGCCAGTCTATTTGTACGTCCGACTGTTTCACGAAGTCTGCCGAATGACTCGCCGTCTGCCGTGCTACTGGTGCCTCGCCTTTTTTATGCTAGTCTGACACTGCTGAAATTTGCATGTGTACTGGTACAATCTCGTTTTGGACGAGACTGGCGTGTATAAATCCGGTCTTCGACAGTAGCCATGTTTTCTTTGGGATTTATCATGCAAACAAGACACGTTTGCACACGTTTCGAGCTCTGAGGTAACTCATCACAAGAAAGCATGGAGTTGGGAGTTCCACAAGCGAGAAGTGCAAGAGAAGAAACTGTCAGCATAGAATTTACGGCCACATCTAGCCAGCTCAACTGTAAATTTATAAGATCTCAATGTCAGTTTAGTGCTGCGTTAAATTCAAAAACTATACCATAGTGAAGAGCTCATCTGAACAATTACCATGAGAGTATTTATAGAAAGAACGGAGGGACAACCTTATGGCGGTGGGAAAGTGACTGGAACTGAGCTGCCAGATCAGGACCAATAATATTACACATTCTTTTATGGATCTTATCATGGTAAACAGCAGGGGCACCAGACCATATGTGTATGTAGCAGCAATATTCTAAGCATGGACGAATGGTAGACTAATAGATATGTAAGACCTGAATGCCAAAGGCTTTCAAGATGTCAAATGCTGCAGTCTGGACTTCACTATTTTTATCTAGAGCATGATAGACTCTTTCTTCAATTGTCGTCAGTAGATCAGCAGTAGAGCTGGAGAAACGAAAGCCATATTGCTTGTCTGAGAAAAGGCCCTGAAACAAGAGATGATGAACCAAGGAAATGGGGAGGAAGGGGGGGGGAAGAAAAAAGGAAAAAGAAAAAAGAAAAAAAAGGGGGAAAAAAAAAAAAAAAAAAAGAGAGAAGAAATCTTACCATATTCCGAATTGAATTTTGTTATATCCGACTGATTCTCTTCTTCATCAGATGATAATCCTTCATGGTGGCCAGAAATATCTTTGTTTTCTCGAGCTCTTCTTCTTCGAGACCTGAAGACAAAGATAACCCCCAGGAGTTTTATTATTAATTGCATTTTTAGAAAGTGTGTTATTCTTTTCCAACTGCATATGAGACACCAAAACCTTTTTAATATTTACATTTACTATTGATATTATGAAATTTGGTAACACAGTATTTGCCAGATCAATTCTTGGGCCGGTTAATGCCAGTTAAGATTCAATGGAAACAGAACTAGCAATAACTGAGATCAAGACAAGATATGGACAGCTGAACATGCACAATATACACTACAGATTAAATAAAGTGTTTGGTTCAAGATTCCCTGGCAGATACCTGAAGAAGACCAGAGGACACAACAACCGAAATGTTGTGATAATAACAACAAAGACGAGGACATTAGTCCAAATTAGTAATAAGTACTGGTCATCTATGTACACATTACTCTACCAGATACTTCAACTTTGTATTCAAGACCCAGTAGATAAGTTTTTGAGCAAAAAAATGTGGGGTACTTATATATCATCAAATATGACAAGTGCTTTCCAAAATGTGTTCTGTGAAACTTAATGTGTTTAACTATTTTTCAGATTAGTGTCTTGCTTATTGTTTGTTTAGTTTATTGTAATGTTTCAATCCATACATTTTTCAGCCTTCTTCAGGGAGTAGGTTGCTTCTAGTAGTCTTAAGATGTTACCAGGTAAGCATTACAATTATTGAACCAAATAGCGTTCTTGTTTAGAATATGAGAAAAAGTAATACTTTGGTTCAAGACATTGGCACTGTGTTTTTTTTGGGTTTTTTTTTTATATAGCAGCATGGCTAGACTATTTCAAGGTTAAAGATTGTTTTCTGATAATGATAGCTAATAATCTATAGGTGGCTTATTAACACTGACAAGGTAGCAGATGACTTGCTGTCCAAAATCTTAAGGCCAATGAAAATAAATATAATAATAATAAAAAAAAAAAAAAAAAAAAAATCACCCTCTTGTGTACACCATTTACATTATTTGGACTATTGTCCTCATCTTTGTTGCCATATTTTTTTTTTTACAAAGTTTCGGCCATTGTATGCTCTGGCCTTCTTCAGGTGGTTAATATGTCGAACTGAACCCTTTATTTCGTTCACTGGAGTAGACTGTTCTAGTTTCATGTACCATGTTTAATGGATGTCAGTTATCAGTTATCTCCTGTTAATTCCCCTCTGAAAGTTCTCCACTGCCTGAACTGGGTATTGAACTCACACTCTTTGGGTCCTGTAACTGGATCTAACCTACGTCTTTATCCAC
Organism: Acanthosepion pharaonis; assembly: GCA_903632075.3. Taxonomy (NCBI): domain Eukaryota; kingdom Metazoa; phylum Mollusca; class Cephalopoda; order Sepiida; family Sepiidae; genus Acanthosepion; species Acanthosepion pharaonis. Next base: position 1,312,223 of record CAHIKZ030001057.1, read on the forward strand.
TGTGCCATGTGTCCTTGAGGCGACAAAAATGAGGACAATAGTCTGAATAACGTAAATAGTGTAAATCATACCTCATCTCAGAAATATAGGCAGATACCTCTTGTGTAGTTAGACTGAACTACTTATTTCAGTAGAGCTTCAAAAAAAAATGAAAATAAGGAAAGGAAAAACAAATATTTGAAATTTTTTTTTAACATTTAGTAGGGAAAATTTAAATACTGAGGTTTAGGCTGGGTGAACACACTGGAGGGTCCAAAAGAATCATTATTAGTCAGGAAAAAGTCCTTTGCCCTGCATGCATTATGGATTGCAGCACTCTCCTGCTGAAAGATCCAGTCATTTTGGCACAACTGATGGCTTTCAATCAATAAGGTTGCTCTCCAACATGCCAATGTAATCAGCTGCAGTTTGGTACCCCTGTGTCACCTGAAATTCAATTGTCCCTTGGAAGGACATAGCACTCCAGATCATGACGGATCCTCCTCCACTGTGTTGTGTAGAAAATGTCTGGTTAGATATGCTTATAATGCCAGTAACTTTGGAAGCCATAAGGACCATCTAGGTTAAATTTTATCTTATCAGAGAACAAAACCCACTTTTCTATGTCCCATTTATCAACAAAGTTTAACTGAGCTGTTTTGTGGTGTGGAAGGAGGTGTAGACTTTGAAAATATTTACCGTTTTAAAAACCTTTCTCTCAGAGATGCTGTCTTATTGTTCTTAAGCAGCATTCTACATACATAAGGGCCTTATGATCAGTCAGTTTGTTTTGTTTTACAGCATATCAAGCTCAATGGGTTATTTAATGCTGACAAGATTTTTATCGCTGCTAATATTTTTTTTTTTTCTTCCAAAAATGTATTGCTGGTAATAATTTAAAAAAATGTATTGCTGGTATTAAAACTTATTTTTACACTTACAGAGTGTTTTGACCCCAGTTTGGGGGTTAACTATATGCCCATAGCTGTGACCCTAACAGGTGCTATCACCTGGGTCAGGCCAGACATGGGAAGACCAGCAATTAAGAGGTGGTTCCATGCTCCTCAATACCTCCCAATCAGAGACCTTAATATCGGATGTAGTTTATTGTCTTACTCAGGACAGATAATTGGCTGGTGTCTTGCCAGACAACCTATCAAATCCACCTGCTTAATGCTGGTGAAATTTTCTTGGGCTAACCACTTAAAATTCTCATTCCATATTCCTCAGGGTCTTTTAAGAAATTTGCGACTGCAGTTTTACTATGTCTAATCTAACCAGCGATGACACGTTGAGAGTGATCTTACTTTTGCAGCATGACAATTCTGTCGTGTTCAAACTGTCAACTTTTTAGCCTTTGTCATGATTTTACTTAATGTAATGCAGGAGATACCAGTGGGAGGTGTTGACTGTGCTAACACTTAAACACAAATGATTAAATTTCATTGTGCTTACCAATTTAAGCTTCGTTTAAATATGGTCTTAAACTTTTAAACAGCCTAATTGCCCAATATTCAAATTTTCCCCATTAAATGCTAAAAAAGTTTAAAACCCTTTTAGTTCATCAGGGTAGATAATTCTAGTTTCACGTAATATGCCTTTTCTAGATATCTTAGTTTCAGTTATTTCCCTTTAGTAACACATCTCTCCACGTTTTTGTTCACCTTTTGTGGCCAGGTATTGAACTCACAAGTCTTCGAAATCAGGCTGACTGTGAGCAAATTAAAAACATTTCAGGCCGGATCCAGACCCATATTCCTGAAATTTTAGATTCTCAAGTTTTTGATTTTTTTTATGCGATTTTTAGCAATTAATTTTTTTTTATACAATAATTTTTATAACTTGGAAATAATAAAGATTGTGAAATTTAGTGAAAGTTACCAATGAAATAAAAATAAATGTTTGTATGGAAAGTAAGGATCTACATACATCAAATTGTCTTTAAATTAAGTGGCAGCAGCAGAATTATCATTGAACTTAAATATTAATACAATACTTAAATGCAGCAATCGATTTTGAGTTCTTCTATAGCATATTGCATCTACCCCTCCCTACTTATTGTGATAAAGGTCCAATCAAGAGCCCTCCATAGGAGCTAGCTTAAATGCCACTCAATAGGGTGGCTTTTAAGCTAGTAAGCTTATGTTTTGATGTTTTATTTATTGACATGAATAGTCCAAAATTAATTCCAGGTGACATTCCTCTCCTTCCAATCCCAGGTTTCCTCAATTCTTTCTGCTATTTAGAATTGTCATCCAGTAATTTTTTTTTCACAATCATAATTTTACAGTGTTAATTATAATGAATGTATAAATTAAATGTATAAAATACTGGAAAAATTAAAATTTTTCAAACTATGCTCCATGATACATTCATTTCAAACATTAGTTTGGAGTCCTCCAACAGGCTCAAATTCCTTCCATTTGCAAATCACTGGTTAAGAATTTCCAATGCTAAACGGAACCATTAAAGGACTTGTATGTTGCAAAGTAACTTGTATTTTAGAGAAGTATAGGACAATGGAAAGCATTATGCACACAATAAGTACACTATAGGCCAAAAGTTTTGGAAACTTTGCTGGATTTTGAAAAATCACCTAAAAATTGAAGGCTGCAGTTTTTATTCAAAACTAATTTACTAGCACACTTTGGAAGAGAGGAACCTTGTCTCCTTGAAGGGTTTTACATACTGAATAATAATAGATTAACCCATTACCGCATAAAGTTCCCTTAAAATTTTACCTCTTTTTGCCTATCTTGCTGGCTAATGGTAATCTTAGAGCTGGCAGGTTTTAAATTTTAGGTAACTCCTAACAAAAAAAAAAAAAAAGTAAACCACACACTAATGGGTTAAATGAACATCCTGATTTAGGAGGAGTTAATTAAATGAAAGAAGGCATTAAACTTATTAAATCCTGATGATAGCCACAAATGTTTGGCTTATAGATAAGAGATTTTTTTTTTAAACAAAATTATAACTTTTATGGCTGGTCCTTAGAGAAAGTATGAGAATGATGCAGTGAATGATTGTTCTTACCGTCGGGCTTCCCTCTCAGCCACCCTCCTCTGTTTTGCTTCAGCAGCATCAATAACCACTTTAGCCTTATCTGTAGAAAGAAAAAGATGAAGAGAACAATAAACACAACTGGAGCAACTCTCAAAATAAAGGTGGGCACCAAAAATACATGGGGGGGGGGATTTGCTTTCAATTGATCAAACAAAACACAAGAGATAAATAGAATATTAAAAAAAAAAAAAAAAAAAAAACCCCAAAAAACAAGGCAATTTAAAATTTATCAGCATCTTTGAATGGCTTTGAGGAACCAAGTCTTTTGAATCATTAAAATGTCACCTGTGTGGATTGCTTCAGTTAGTATTAGAAAATTCTTCAGTCTTCTTTTTTTTAACTAAAATGCTTCTTTGCTTTATGGCTGAAATTGAAATCCAGATCCTCTGAATAAATGAGACACTTACTTGTATTGATCAAAGAGATTTGATTATAAGTGTTCGAAAAATATTTCATATATGTATGCAAGTTTGGCTGAAAACCAACAAAAATTGTATTTTTTATATTTAAATTTTTCTACTTTCCAGAGAGAAAGTGAACAAAAATTGTTCAATGTATTGTATATTTTCAGCTTTCATAAAATAGTTTTTTTTTTTTAACATGCATTGATAGGAATACAAACAAGTAGTAATGCCCAGTGCTGTGCAGTTTCTGCTGTGTTATGCAATTGATTCTTGTTAGACTTTTGTGTATGCTGTAAAATGGTATCAGTAAAATTGTTGTAAACAAAGCTGTTGAATAGGTTTAAATATTTTGGTTGCTATGTATTTCATGTAAAGCATGTTATAAGTTGTAAGATTTTTTACATTTTTTAAAATATAACTATTTGAATATGACAACATTGCTTACCTCCCTTTACTCCCAACCTGTGGCTGAAATACTGAGGTAGTTACAGCTTTTCAGACAGAAACTGACTTTACTTGAATAACTAAGAAAACTAGTTGTAAAGGCCATCAATAAAACTATCGCTTATAAATAATCAAAGATCACAAAAAACTAGATTGGAAATGAATAACAAAACTATTTTTTAAAATTTGTGTTTTTGATTATAACTGATTCGTTTTCTACTGCTTTGCAGATTGTTTAAAACCACAAAATATTTTTAGATTGTGAGAATTTTTTTTGTTTTTGGATGTAATAATGATTTAGTGATACAAGTCTTACTGATTAACGTATAGCTGGGGTGGGGAGAGGAGAAGAGGCAGGTTCATGCCTTTCCCAAGAGTATTCGTGCTTAAGTGAATATAATGAATGTCTGGAAATGGAACTCGGCTCTCCGATTAACAATTCCAGGCTATTATGCGTTTCAGCATTCGCACATCCAAGCTTACAGCAGCTGGTATTTCTCAAGCGGTTACCCATCTAGGTACTGAACAGACTATGATGGTTAACTTCGGTGATTGTATAGTAACCAGTGTTTCAACATGATATGGCCATAAACCAAAATTGTTTTTTTAAAGTTAAATATGCAAATTAACTATCTCTATAAAAGAGAAACCACAAAGTTGGGTAAGGTAGAAGACATTCTGGAAGATATAAATGATACACTGCATTTATTTAACATCATGGTTGTATGTAATATTTACATGAACATACAACTTTATAAATTTAATTAATATTCAGGATATTGAATGGAGACGAGCATAATTTGAGCTTTTATATTAGAGTTTGTGTGGCTTTTGCATTCAGATCTGCCTTATGATTACAAAAGTCAATGTGATGATGATGATTAGATAAGGTTTGTCTGGAACATATTCAAGCATCTTGAATATCCTGAAAACGGGTTGTGAAACTTTGATGCTACTTGGTAACCTTATTGCACATGCATGAAGAGTCACTCTCCTTTAGAGATATTTAGCAGTGTGTCGCCACTAGGTGAGTTCGTGTACTGTGTGACAGCTGCATTTATAATGATCAAACAAGAATATCTCAAACAGGATGTTTTGCACCCACACCTACATCGAGCCAAGACTTCTTTCTCCCCTACTGCCAAAGTTAAAAATTGTGGTTGAAATACTATGGATATAATTTAACAATCCCATAAGAGGACAGTATAAACTGTTTCTAAAAATCAAAGAGATGGTAGGAAAAGTTTAAGGTTCAAAGAAATGTACTTTTGAAGAGGACTAATTTACCACTGTTTGAGGTAGGCTATTTATTTTTTTCTTTGTTAATATTTAATAGTGAGATACTTTCCAGAAAGATCTTATACATAAATGCTACAGAAGCAAGAAAAAAATTATCATGTTTAATCTTTCAAGAAAGATAAGACAAATTACTATATTCAGAGTTAAAAGGTAAATGAGCAGCCATAAGGTCTAAAGTTAAAAGACAGATTGATAAAAATAAGATTACGTTTGTTGTTGCCATAACTTATCAAATATGAAAGAACTTATTTTCTTTGTTTAATATCTGGAAAATGTTATCCAAAACTGCAAAAATCATCCTAACATGAAATCAGTACTTATGAAACTTTAGATATAGGATGTTCTGATAACACAACAGCATAGAAAGTGGAATCGGCTAATTGAATTCAAATTCTAGGCTAGTCTGTTGCATTCTTTTTTCATACTAATGCCATTGGCAAAGGCATCTCTTCTACCCTCACTTATGGGATTAAAAAGCAGGGTTGAGTGGTTTCTCTATCTCTATGTGGCAACCAGTCTAGGAGATGGATAACTCTGAATTCAAAACCACAGTGAAGGCAACAATAAACCACTCCAGTCTTTTTCTCAAGAAGTCAAAGTAATTCACAGATAATAAAAGGAATATGTGAAAAGCCATGATGAAGTACATCCTGAAGGGAGATCACATCAGAAAAAAAGAGAAACAAAGTTGCTCAAAGAAGAGAATGAAAACTTGTACGCAAAGGATTTATGCGAGTACATTTTCCCAAATTCTGTTGAATATTTTTATAGAATACTGAAAACTGGAAAAAGAAGTGCTTAAGAATAAAAAAAAAAAGTAAATTTTTTAAATAGTTGTTGAAAGAAATGTTCAAATTTTAAATCTGAGTTGCTGAGGAATGAACGCTTTTCATTGATTGACAATTTAAATTCTTTAAGAAATACTGAAAAGTAAAGAAAAATCTATATCACTGGTTTGAAATTGATTCACATTAGGATGGCATATATAAAAAAAAAAAAAAAAAATGGAAGTTATAAAAAGAATAATTGTTTTGTACAATGCTTATCATGATTCATGTTCCTACCCAGTCTTCTGAATGGTAGTATCATCCCTTGTTTACCCCATTTAGGAAACATTTAGGTTTCTATACTCTTTATACTAACATAAATCCACACAGTAACCCTCTAGCTTGAGTGGCTCTTGGGCCTTGTATTGGGTGAATATTAGTAATAAAAGAAAAATAAATAAAAAAAAAAAAAAAAAAAAAAAAAAGAAAAAAGGTCAAGATCAATGGTAAACCCATCATCATTCACAGTTGTCATTCCTTCTGTCAAAATTGAAAAACAGAAGAAAATGGAAATGATTTCATGTGTAAAAGACAGATTAATGATAGTGAAGTAGATTCACAACACAGGAGCCCATCATTCATGGACTTGTGTTTTTTTTTTCTTCTATTTATGATCTCTCTCTCTCATATCATCTGAATATGGCTTCCAACACCTCTAAAGGCTTTGAAGACAGATTACTTGGTTATGATTTGTCATTGAAAAAGATACCAATTCTTTTATCAGGATAATCTTTCATACATTTTATGTCAGAAAGGTCTTAAAGAGAAAAGTTTGGAAAATAACATACAATATATGTCTATATTACTTCAAACATCATTTTTTTTTAGTGGATGTCCATTTTTTTTTTTTTTTTTAAATTTTAAACAGTGTGTCTTTATTGGCCTGCTCATTTGAGGAAACTTAAAAGAAAATGTGCTTAAGTTTTCTTAATATACACTACTTGGAAAAAAGAAAAAGGGGCATCTGTTTCTGTTGTGGAAACACCCCCACAAGATGAACTGGTCTAAGATAATTTAAACAGATCTCTCTCTTACTGAGCAAGAGGAGTTAATGATTAACTGCTTATTACATTTCTATGTGTTCTCAACTGCGTACCATAACATTTTCCAGAATAAAATACTTATTTTCTATATATGTGGCAACCTTTCTTATTTACAACATTTGGCAATGAGGATTTTGAATATTAAAATTTCCAGCAGGACAAAACATTTGACATTGAAAATTTCAAGTGTAATATCAACACTGACCGAGGAATTTGGTTTAAAGAAATTTACAGTCATATACCAAGAAATTGTTGGCGACTACTCAACCTCAGATTAAGTCCAAGTCTGCATACCAGATTGATGTGTTAAAAACAAGTAAGAATTTTATTTGTTCAGTATATTTTTATAGGGGAATAAACTACTTCGTATTTTCTATATGTGTGTGTCAACCTTTCCTATTTATGACAATTTCAAACATGGATATCCACTAAAAATAATTATTTGCAGTAATAAAAATGTTGGATTATAAATAAACCCATTAATGAGACAAAGTGGAAAAGCTGTCCAGACACCACCTTTCATCTCTTTATGGCAGTCTTCTTCAGGTTGGCATGAGACAAATTCATGTGTAAGCATAGGGATTTTGAGGAAGAGGTAATAAATATCTTAATCAGATGCTATGGTCAGAAAGGTATTTTTTTTTCTCTCATCTTAGATTGAAGAAAGTCTTCTGGATTTGAACCCTATCCCACTCTGTGTAAATCTCTGCTTTTTTTTTTCTTTCTTAGTTCATATACCACATTGTGTTATGTTTTTCCACTTTGTCACATTATCTTCACTTTTAACTGGATACTATTCTAATCCCTTTCACTGCAGGCAAAACTTCACAAGCCCCTGGCTACTCTATTGCTATTTCCATAGCACGTATTCTGAGGAGCTACATTCCTTGGTTCCACTAGCCCTGACTTTTGCACCTGTGACCTGTCATGTGTACAAGGAGGACGCATCCCCATTCCTTTCATACTCCATTAGTAATAAGTAAGTTCCACTCAGACAGCTTCTTCCTAAGAACTGCTGCTTTGTGTAACAGGCTCCTGGCAGGATGTTTTCTCACTCACTACAATCTTGATTGACCTTATCAAGTCTAGGGTTAACTGTTATCTTTCCTGCATAACCCCATGAAATTCACTCCTTGCCTTTTTGTATTCATACAACACCACACAGTAACCCTCTACCTTGAGTGACTCTTGGGCCTTGCATTGAGTGAAAATTATAACCCACACAAAATATATATATATATATATAAAAATAAAAAGAAAGAACAGTAAGATATATAATCCAGTGTTCTTATAGATATTTTTATTTTTACAAAATAGTGCTCAATGTGTGTATATATATATATATATATATATATATATAAAAAAAATGTAAGTTTCAAATTCCTTGTATTATTTTATTATTTTTTTTTTTTAACAAACAAGCATGTACCACCCAAAGGATAACAAGTGCAAGAGACTTATTATTATTAATAATAATAATAATAATAATAATGGCCAAAACTAATAAAAATGAGGCAAATAGAAAAGCAGAAATCAATATTTTGTAAAAATCAAAAAAAAAAAAAAAAAAAAAATAATAAACAATTCAAGAAAGAAATTTATCTTTGCAAAAATGTAAACAATGATAAATGTAAAAGTAATTTTTAAAAAATTTTAAGTGTCAAGGAATTTTTTTTTTCTTCAAGTGTGCAGAACAATACAAGAGGAAATTGATCAGCATGAGAGATGGTGGGGGAGTGCTTGAAAGAAGCAAATTAGCATATGTTTGTTGTAATTCTAATTTCTTTTTTCTAAATTAAAAAAAGAAATGGTTTAGAATTGAAAGAGATTAAAATTGAAAACGGATTTTTCTAAAATCAGCAATGATTGAAAAAAAAAAAAAAAAAAAAAAGTTACAAGAATGTATTTTATAAAGAAAAGATGAACCGATATCATTTGTATAATGAACTGATGTACATGCACACACAATTTAAAAAAAAAAAACAAACTAAATATGAATTAGGAGCTAAATACACATCTTGAAGCTGAAGTTGTCATGTATTTCTCACTGGTACCAGATTTCAGTGTTCAATCTTGAAAAAAAAACTAAGATTTTTTTTAATGTGAATTTTAAGGGCTAGACATGCTGGCCTTTCCTACCTGGAAGAGTGGCATAATACAAATTTTCCAACTTCCATTTTCATCTCATCATTCAAATGTTCCTTAAATATTAACTCATTAATACCCACTAGAAATTAATTACAAAAATGATAAAATCTAGTATTAATTATTGGTTAAGGAAAAAAGAATAAAAATTAGGTGTATTAATAATAGAACCAATTAATGCCCACTTAATGCTACTGGCTTCAGTCCTTAAGACCCCAATGTCATTTCATAGACTATCAAATTTCTTATTTGTTTTATTATGCAAGAGGAACAGGCACAGTAGTAGCATCAATTCAAGGAGGTAGCAGGAGGAAGATCTTTAGAGAAACACTTGCCCACTCTTTGGCTTAGCATTCTACCACATGTGGGCTAGCATTCTAAAGAATCTGGGTGCAGAAAATGAAACAATTCAAAATTCTTGTGGCCATCTCAACATTGTGCTGTTTTGGTCTTATATCCAAAACTTCAATCCATCAGTTAGAATTCTATGCCCATGACTTCTTCTGAAGTATCACTCACAATTCTGGCCTAGCCACTGCATTCTGTAATACACTACCCCCAAAATGGGATCATGGGCACTAATGAATTAATAACTGTGTAAACATGGAAAATAATGTATTTATTTTGTGATAAGCTATACAGGGAAACTTTGAATCATGAGAAAGGTAAATAGAAATAAAAATGAAATTAGAGAGGATTAATTTATAACTTCAAGAAGAGACATTAACATTCCAAGAATTGTTTGGACTATAGAATGCATTCCTTATATATTGGTTCCAATAATTCATGTCACATGGATCAGTTGAAAGCAGTGAAGAAATCCAAGTGTGGAAGGCTAAAACACAACTGAATGCAGATCTGGTTATATTACACAATTTGTGTAGCATTCTACACAGTTTGGATTTCTTGTACACTTAAAAATTTTGAATTAGATACTTTAATTCTTACTGATACACATTTTAGTTATCTAGTCATGGTTTGTGAAATGTCAAAAACTTTTTGACTGCAGCACATTTCTTGTGAAGTAGAATGGTTTTAATGAACAGAACTAAAAATAGAAATTTTCATAAAAGACAACACATTTTAGCTACCCCTACTACTCATGACTTTTGTTGCACATGGCATAGTACACAATGATATTACCATTTTTTCAATTCATCTAGTTTAGCATTCAGATCCTCTTCCAATTTTGATATCTCTGTGGATTTGCCCTTTGCAGATCTTCGTAAGTTCTAAGTCTGCTTTCTCCACATATTTGTCAGGTGATTTGAGCAAATCTTGTGTGCAACTTTCAAGCTTGTGTTTTTTTTGGCCTTCAGTTTGTCAATTTCCGTAAGCATGGATTTCCATTTTTGTCCAACTGCTTCTTCCTGCCTTTTTTTCTTCTCAAGCATCAAGATATTAGTTGTATGCTGTTCTGGCATTGGAAGCAATGCAGAAAAGAGCCTTAGTCATGGGAATATTCCCAGGACCTCCAACTATGGCCAAATGGTCCGTGATAATGTGCTCTGCAACCAGTGTCTGCTGTTTCATATTGTCAGTGGAAATTTCCTTATTGACTGAGAAACCTCTCCCCAATGAGGCCTGTCCATGAGAGAGTACCAGCAATCTGTGAATAACTTTCTATGGTTTTTGATATTCATTGTTGCTAGACAAAAAAATAAATGAGTAAAACAAAGTGCCCAGATGATCTTCATGCTTGCTGAAATTCTTGGAATTCATTATGTCATTACAATCAGACTTGCTGATTTGTTTTCTGTTCATCATGTGGGAGAGACATCTTTTTAGACTGTCTTTTGTGGCAATTTTTTTCATAAATGGGTCCAGGGTTCAGTATTGCAAGTGTACTTACAAGAGAATATCTAAGGAGAGACTTTGCCAGAAGTTTCTCAATGATAGTGATGAACACGCATGCAAACAGATCTTTTGTTGACACATTTGCTTTCTTGGATAAATTTTGCATAGTCCCTATCTGCCAGAAATCCAAACTCAATCTTTGCAGCATCTTTATGCATGTTTGGGTTTGAGAATATTCTTACAAATTCATTCAGTTTGGAAAATCTAATTATCTTTTTAGTGTGCTCTTCCTTTACAAATCTTAACAGTTTCATGATCATGCAAAAAAGATCATCTGCAAGAAAACAAAGCAATGGTTTATTGCTCTGATATTTTATCAGAAATGGTTCAATGTCTTTTGAAACAGACACAAAAATCTGCAGTTTCATTTGACAGCACCACAGAGAAGGACTTAGTTTGAGGACATTTTTCTGTTTTAATTAAATTCACAAATTTGATGACATCTGGCCAAATGTTTGTACAGTTTCTAGCCATCGAACAGAAATACAAAAGTAAAGGGTCATGGTTGCCAGATTGAACTTTTAAAGCCAAGTAATAAAAGCTTGATATATTTCAATTAGGTACCTCCACTTTTTTGCTTAATAAAGTTTTATCATCAAAATGTTTGTTATTATTAAGAAGAAAGACCAAAGTATTTTTTAATTATTTTAAAATTTTTTGTTTGAAATTTTGGTTAAAAATTATTTTTTTATGCATCAACAGTGTAACAGAGCTATGGAAATGTTAGTTGCAATATATGCCAAATATTATTACTGGTGACTAAAAAAAAAAAAAAATAAAAAAAAAAAAATTTCTTAAAGGAGAATTTTAGCTTGTAAAAAAGCCAGATTTATGGCATTTGGCATTTTGACTTTAATGAATTGAGAAAAGAGATGTGGGCAGCCCAATTTAGAAAATTCCAGGAATTTTCAAGCCCTGGAAAAGGCTGTCAATGAACCCTGTATATCACTTTTGATAGATTTTTGATGATGTACAATCCATAAAGAGGATTGGATTTACAGAAAGGGGTGGCAAATATACCAACCAGCTTTGCTCATTTCCAGCCATGTGAGCCACAATGGCAATTTCATGTTTTTGTTTACACACACGCAAATGCTTTACAATTCTTTGTCTACTAATCAATGGCATCAATGGTCCATGTAACAACACTGTAGAATGGATCAGCTAACACAACAAGTCACATAAAATGAGTTTAATAGTTTGAACAATTCTTGGAAATTCACGTCAAAAGCTTTTTAAGATGACTTAAATATATACAGTTGTGGCAAACAGTGTTTTTATTTAACACCAAATGCTTTAAATATTAAATTATTAATTATTTATTTAAATATTGGCTTATAGTAAATTGGAGAGAATCACAAAATCTATGAAAGCAGAAAAGAAAATACAGACAGTGAAAAATAATCATGACTTGTCATAGGAGTGAGTACAACTTGGTGATATTAAGAAATCCAAGGAGTAAAGAAAAGTTCTTAGCCTAACCCACTTTCTAAAAATCTGATCAAACATCAGAATTATAAGGGGAATTGCTTCTTTGTCAGATTGAGAACTTTTCAGCACCCTTTCATATGTATAAAGATTTTTAATCAAAGCATGAAATGTTCTTAAGAAAGAAAGAAAAGAATTCACAGCAACTGCTTGCTTTTTTTATAATAAAAATAGACATTGAATGTGATGTGAGACTGGGATATACAAAAATTCTGATTTCCTTTATTAGATGAAGTATTGTCACCATTATTAACATTTCAATAAGTATTTACTTTCATCTTTGCTTTTTATTGCAACGTAATTGAAGCCATCAATCCTATGTAAGTAAAAGTTGTAATTAAAAAGCAACTAAAAATTAAGATGAAAGTAAATACTAGTCAAAAATTAATAATAATAATAATGGTTATTTTCTTATTTTAAGTCAAGAAAGTAATAATCCTTAAATACAATATGTCACATACACACGTTTTTTTTTTTTTTTTTTGAGTAGTGTGCAAAATTTTAACATGAGATGCAGACAAAAGTTATAAACCCATTTACATCCACACACAAAAAACACTGACAAACTACAGAGCAAAACCGCTTCTTTCTCTCTCGGTGTACTATGATCAAAGCAAAAGGAGTGATGGGTAAGTAGCCATGGAAAAAAAAAAAACAGATGCACAACAACATAGAGAGGTGGGAGAGAGGGAGAGAGGTGGAATAGAAAGGGAGAGAGAGAGGAGATGAATATATGTCAGACAAAACTTGGCTGAGGTTTATATTTTATTTCAGCTTGAATTATGCTTCACATAAAATTACTTTTCTTACGTGTCTTGGATTGTGGGATTGACTATCACTAATGATGATGTTTTCTCAGCAAATCTGACTTTCAAGAACACCCAAGGTGTGTCACAAAAGCATGCGTACAAAAGCTATGTGTGCGTACATGTACGCACACACAATGAGGATAAAATACAGATATCTTTCTTGAGGTGTTTATAAATTTCAATTTATAAACAGCTTTCATTTATTAATGTTAACAATAAACTATTTTAAATTACTTATAATACATTCCTTCTTGTCATCATTTTTGATGGCACGGGTACACTAGTTTAAGATAATTCACAATTATTATTCTCTCTCTTTTTATATATATATATATATATATATATTTGGGCAGCAATTTTTCATTGATGCATGTTTCATTAAATGACAGACAAGTTTTGTCTATTTATTTTAAGTAAGTTCCTTTCATATTGTCTGATAAGCTTAATAACATTATCATTGAAAGACGAAAGGAAATCACCATATTGATACGGGTTTAAATCCTATCTAAGCTTTCAGCTTACATAGGCCATTATCAAAGATGACAATTGCTTTTCAATATATCAAACAATACATGGATGAAACAATAATGATAGTCTGTTTTTGTTGCATGAAAAATTTCAAAGCAACGACAAACTCGTTGGTACCAATGGCTTCCCATACTTAATACTTCTTATTTTCACTCTCGCGTGGTCATGTGTGATGTCACGAGCTGCAACGCGATTTTCGCTTCCGTGTCTCGTATACACGAGTTTGTTGTTGCTTTGAAATTTTTTGTATTTTCTACCCTACAACTACAAAAAAAAACAATCCTATACTGAAAATGGGTGGGGGGGGGGTGTGTGACAGAAAGCAGAATTCTATACTGAAAATGAAAGCAAAAACTGAATTCCTTAAAATCTGAAACAGAATTAAAGAGTATTTGAAACAGAAAATTGGACCCTCTACATGTGCACAGGTCTATCTGATGACTTTCAGAAAATTGATGAACCTTGCAAGACTGCAGTGATCGATCACGAGCTAAACAGACGGAACACTGATATGCCAGCTCTAGAGGAAATACAACAGTGCATCTCTAAAGGAAGAACACTATACCTTCTGGCATAGGAAAGGAGTCAATGAATGCAGGGAACATGGAATTGGATTCACTGTCAGGTAAACCCTATTCTGTATGATTGCACATCTAGCAGGTAGCACAGAGAATTCTCACTCTTCACCTCTCTACAGATGAAGGTGTTGTAAACACTCCAAGCCCCACCTGAAGTCAAAGACCAGTTCTATGTTCAACTTGACAGCATTGTCAAGTGCCTCACCGCATATGTACATATTTACCTTATAGGTGACTTCAAAGTGAAGGTGGGTGATCAAGAGTCCAGCCCAAACGTTTTAGGTCACTATGGTATAGGGAAAATGAACCCAGACATCAGTAAATGCAATTTCCTAATCGTCCGCAACACCAGAACTTACCACAGCACTAACTGTGACACTGACCATTCCCTGATCTCATAAAAGGTGAAGTTAAAACCTAAGAATCTCCACCATTCAAAGAATAGATGTCAGTTGAGAATTAACTCTAGCAAGACCACCTATCTAGGTAAAATTCAGAAGTTCTTAGGTTTGTGGAGACCCTCTTTCCAGTGTGTGGAAGACAGGTGGAACTCCTCCTGGAACATCATCAGCAGTCCATGGAAAGAAAGCACACAAGAACAAAAACTGGTTTCAGGCTAACATCTTCAGATTAGAGTTGGACATCAATGCTAAGCATAGTACATGGATTAAATTCAAGCATGATCTTAGCCAGCAAAATCTGCAGGATCTGAAAGCTGCTTGCAGCAAAGCCCAGAAAAACTGCAGCAATTGTAAAATGACTACTGGCTTTGACTGTCAGATAACATCCAACAGGCAACACCCAGAATATGTACTGGCATTAACCAAATAACTGGCAAAGAGGTCTGCAATCCCTGAAATCAAAGATAGCAAAGTTAATTACAAAGAAATGGGACACTGGATAGAGCACTAGCTAGAAATTTACTAGAGAAAATTATGTCACCAAAGAAGCACTTGATGATATTGAGTGTCTGCCAGTCGTGGAAGAGCTGGACTCTAACCCTACAGAGGAAGAGCACAGTAAAGTCATTGATGCTCTAGATTGTGGAAAAGCACTGGGGGAAGATAGTATATCACCAGAGATCATTAAATGTGGTAAACCGACTTCACTGAAATCACTCCATAGTCTCCTAAGTCTCTGCTGGAGAGGAGAAAAGGTTCCCCAGGACACACTTAATGTCACAATTATCCTGTATAAAAACAAGGGTGACTGCAATATCTCCTTGTTAAGCATTTGCCCGAGTGGTTTTAGCTAGACTCCAAGACCTTGCTGATCGCATCTACCCAGAATCCCAATGTGAATTCAGGGCTAAAAGATCCACAGTTGACATGATCTTCTCTCTATGTTGGCCTCCAAGAGAAATGTTGTGAACAACAAATGCCACTATACATTGCCTTTATTGATCTCTCAAAGACATTCAGCCTTGTTAGCAGGAAAAGCCAGTTTCAGTTAGTAATGAAAATTGGATCTCCTCTAAAGTTGATGAGCATCATCACCTCCTTTCGTAAGAACTTGCACGGTGTAGTCAGCTATAGTGGTGAAACTTCAATGCCCTTCATAATTCAGAGTGGCATAAAACATGGGTGTTTCTTAGCACAGACTTTGTTTGGTATCTTCTTTTCCATATTACTGAGCTCTGCATTCAAACAATCTGAAGGTGCTTGCTTACACACAAGAAGCACTGATAAATTAAACATGGCCCACCTGAGGGCAAAGACCAAGTTGTGCCCAGTACTCATCAGAGAAATGTTGTTTGAGAGAAAACAGCACACTGACCACACATACCAAACATGACCTCCAACAATTGATTAGTCAGTTAAACCATACCTATAAAGAATTTGGGCTGACTATTAACAAAAAAAAACAAAACAAAACAAATGTAATGGGTCAACACGTTTCTGCATCTCGGTCAATCAGCATTGATGATGCAGTATCTGAAATCACAGAATTGTCACATATTTGGGCTCTACCAACACCAAGAACGTAACACTTGACATGGAAATGGAGAAAGTGGCAGCAACGATGTCCAAATTGAGCACGAGAGTCTGGGACAACAGTCAGCTGACCTTGTGCACCAAACTAAAAGTATTCCAGGAATGTGTCATTCTCTGCTTTACAGTGAAACCTGGACAATAGATGTCAGGCAGGAAACCACATGGAGAGAAAGTTACCAACATCGCTGTGTGCTGAAGCAAGCAGACCCCTGGATCATGCATCTTCTCCTCTGTCAACATAATCCTTGATGGCTGGGTAACGTACATGGAATGAATGATGGCTGTATACTAAAAGACATCATGTATAGTGACACAGCCTCAGGGCATCATCTGGTAGGCCTCACCTCACTACATTTCAACAGCATTTTTAAGAGGGACCTGAGACTTAAAGGTATCACCTCTGGTTGATGAGGAACAGCTAGCAGATGATTGCAGGAAGGACAGGAAAAAAGCAAAACCAACTGTTGGAGATCAGAAGAAAACAAAGGAAGCAGAGAGATTAACCCTGTACCTTTATTTCACATTCGTCTGCCATACCTGCAGAAGAGAGTGCCATACAAAGAAGCCATTTCAGATACTGCTTGCAAAAGGACTGAATTATGACCAAACAGGGAGCTACCATTATCTAGAGAGATAAATGGATGCTTTTTCACTTAGAAGTAACAAACTTCTTTTTCTGTAGATTTTTTTTGTTTTTTTATTCAAGAGGATAGTTTTCTCAATTCAGGTACAAGTTCAAACTTCAAAATCAATTAAAGGTCTCCCCCACTATCTTCACAGATTGTATGGAAACTTAAAAATGATGATTTTCCACCAAGATTTTTGATTGTAGATACATGGACAATTGATGCATTAGCATAAATAAAGTCAGTTTTGTTTCTTTTTTTCAAACCAATATCAGTTTTTTCTTTATACACTAATTCATCTCAAACTGCTACCCTCATCATTGCTGTTTTTATATTCACAATATTTCAGATGCTGTATCTCAGCCTTCTTTAAATAACATTAGAACACTGTGGCCAAAATGTTGAGAATATAAAAATTTCCAAGGAGAATAGCCAAATTGAATTAACATAACAATAAATCATTTAAAAAAAAAAAAAAAAAAAAAAAACAACACACCGACAAAAATTATCAGTTTTTCTTGCTAATATTTCTGTCTTTGTTTCTTTATCCCCCCCCCAAATAATAATAATAGAACAATGGTTCTCAAGAGTCCTAGGTCACATTCCCCTTATTGTGATCCCAGGTTCCTTTAATTGCTCCATTTTTTACCCCCCCCCATTATCCTTATATGACTCAAATTCCTCCCTTGGGAGCCAAGTGCCTCCTGTTTGAGAAACACCACTACAGCTTGACTGATAGACAATAAGTGCTAATGTTATAGAGTGGTTACATAGATTTCCACTCTCAGGTGGGTTGAATGCAGAATATGTAAAGAAAAAAGAAACCGCATCGATGAGTTGCACATCAAATCGGGAATAATAATAATGTGTGTGTGATGGGTATGTTGTTAAAAAAAACAAAAAAAAAACACTTTCAATTCTTCAACAGTTGTAGAATAACGACCTGACTGTTGGAATGACAGAAATACTAGTAGGTATATTAAGAATACTTATTGATTGCTTATATCATTTATATTGTTGTCATGTTGAACTTATCCTTCATGGTTTCTCTAAAGCAAAGAGCGTTATTTAGTAGTTCTCTCAGAGGTAGAACTACATTATGTGTTATCAATAACAGGAACAAATACCTGACCATACTAAAGAGATGTTGAACAAGTGACAAGACCTTTGTCAATGCATCTAGCAAGAGGACAGTATGTGGAAAGTGGTGATCCCATAACTTTTCCTAAATATAAAAGTAAGCAGAAGCAACTCTTGGTCATTTCTGTTTTTGATGATGGCAGTTGTCATATGCTTGCATCTCTTTATCCTATTAACAAATGTTTGGAAAACTTCTCCAGAAATTCACAAAAGAGAGAAACTAAATTCTTATAAAGAAATTTAGAGGACCTACTTGAATTACATCAAGATGTAAGGCATTCACAATTTCTTAAAATTGACATTTGAGTAGACTTACATGAAGCAGCATAAAAGAGACATTATGCGAAAGTGAGTTATAAATAATTGCATACACAGGTTGCTCTTCATAAATATAGAGGATGTGAATAAGTGATAATGTGATGAATATTTGTGAATTATATTCATATATTGTGAACTCAAATTCAAAATGAACAGCACAATAGATAAGTAAGGAAATTCTTTTGAATTGCCATTTTGAAATAATAAAATCATTCTATTCAAATTTGTGTAGGTTGCAGAAACTGGAATCAGTAAACTGAGTCCAAGCTCCTACCTAGTCTGTTGTGTTTATTTATGCACTAATGCCTTTGAGAAAGGCAGGAACCTTTTCTTCACCCAATCTTAGGTGAAACAGCAGACTGGGCTCTCTAGCCATGAATGGCAACCAGTCTATTGATGGATTCATTTTCTATGGCTTATCAACCCTTTTAAGGTTATTTAAAGCTAGAAAATTTTTTTTTTTATTCGTAAGAACTTTGAGATAATGGTTTAGTGATACAAGTCTTACTAATTAACCCATAGCCTGGGGGGGAAGAAGAGGCGGATTTATACCTTTCTAAAGTATATTTGCATGTTAGTGAATACAACAGAAATTGGAAGTGGCTCTCTGATTAACAATTTGGAGCCATTATCCATCACACCACCTGCCCATCCAAGCTTAGAGCACCAGGTATTCCCAAGCAGTCACCCATCTTGCTACTGACCAAGCTCAATTTTGCTTAACTTTGGTGATTGTATGAGAACCAGTATTTCAAGTGATGTATCTGTAAGTCATACCATCTGCATGTCCAAGCTAACATCACCTGGTATTCCCAAGTGGTCACCCATCTTGCTACTGACCAAGATGGATGTTGCTTAATTTCACTGTGATGTGGCTGTAAGCTGCAACCAGCTTAAGCAAAAGACATTTGAATTCAAAACCATGGAGAAGGCAACAAGAAACCAGTCTACTATCTTTCCCAAGAATGGAAGGCAATTCATGGATAATAATTAAAAGATATTTATGGAAAGACATGATCACGTCTTTTAATGCATCTAACAAAAGAAAAAAATCCTTTTTCGAGTTGATAGCCTGAATCTAAGTCAATAAGAGAAATGATGTTTGCAGGCAGAAATAAGTACCTCATGACAATGCAAAAGTAAACAGCATATGACAACATAATGTTTATGATTAAAATAAGTGCCTGCAGATATACACAACGAAAAAGAAAAAAAAAGTGAGAGTCAGTATTAAACTGGGTATGCAAAGTAAAATGGTCACTTAGGTTGGTGTAATGCTTTTCCCCCCCAAGACATTTTTTTTCATGTGTACACAACAAAGAGCCACTAAGAAGAGAGAGAGAGAGAGAGAAAACAAGAGAGTAGTAAAATTAAGAGTCACAGGAGGAATTTAAGAACAGTGAAGGCATGCTATCACACCTACACTGTCTGGAAGGAGGAGACACATGGATACCGACTTGCAGTGTAGTCCTGACACTGATCTCGGACATCTTGCTGGCGACGTAAAACCAATTTCTCCGCACGTTGTTTTAGCAAATTTGCCATGCGGGCTTCGAGTTCTTGAATTGTAGGCACCTGAAAGATAAAGGGATGCAGTGAATATTTACTTTCCTACTATGGCTTTGCTATGGGGAATGATGCAAGGAAGGTCCAACTCATAAAGAACTGAAATCCATAAAGAAATCATAAAACAATTGGTTTATATCACTGTCAAAAGGAAAGTATATGTTGTTAATATATAATGAATGCTTTTTGTTGGTCCCAATTATCAATGAATGGCTGTTAAAAATTTCCCCTCTCCAAATTTATAGACAAGTCCTACAGATGTATACTGGAATTTCTTCTTAGTCAATAAAAATGAACAATTCTTGGTCTTATCGCTGCATTTTTCTTTCTTGCCTTGAAGTCAGAAGGTTATAACTACTTGACTGTATCCCTTTTGCATATGAACACTGTATCTTTTTTACTGTCTTAAAATTGTTTTACTATGTTATTGCCTTGTACATTTCTTTTATTATTTTGTAAAGGATCTCTCCCTAATGAACTAGCAATAGCATCATGTTAGTCAAGGAGGAGCAGCAGTAACTTTATTACTGAGAATTTTCAGAGAAAAATAATTTATAAAGGAAACCTTTTACTGATGCACTATTGAGAGTGTGTTGCCGTACTCAGTCACCATTTGGTATGCCAGCTGTTTGGCAAGGGGCAAGAGAGTCCACTGAAGGATTATAGATATTGTCTTGAAAATAATCAGTTGCTCATTGCCCTCTTTAGAGGATGTTACTAATTCTCATTGTCGCAGCAGAGTAGAAAGCATAATAAAGACAACATACATTCTGGGTACCAGTCAGTAGCATGCAGAAGTGTGTGTAGGGGGGGGGGGGTAGAAGACACAATGACTCTGGGCATACCTAGTGGACCTATCGGGAGGGCATCCAATCAAAGAGTGAAATAAAAATTTAGTTTTTGAAATTGTCGCTGTTAACTTTGTTGTACAAATGCTCTACAGTCCCAACAAGCTGGTGTGAATGTGGATCAGTGTTTTGATAAGTGAGACTGCAGTAGGCCTCCCTACTTGAGTCTTAGGGCATACAATCATGGAGTTGGCCCTGGGCATCAAACCTCTGCATGTCAATGGTACCACTTGTCTTTATGGTGATGTCTTAGTTCTAGAACAATGCTTGAGGGACAACTTTTATCATTGGGTTCTGTGCAAAATAAATGCTGCCAATTTTCAATGTATTACTACTTTTCTTCATTCGATATATGTGTGTGTGTGTGTGTGTGTGTGTGCACACGCATTGGTGCACCCAAGGTCTCCTGTCCAGTGCCATTGTGCATTGCACAGTGGCAAGAAGAATAAATAAAATAATTGCTATTGGGAATTTTATAAATTCCACTTAAAAATACCTGCTTAATGAACACTTCTCTTTCCCCTCCCTGTAAACTCAATTTCAAATATAATCTTAAATGAAAGATATAGCCAAGTAAATTATGGCTGCTGATGGAAATAGTTTAAAAAAAAAAAAAAATAAAAAAAATACGGTAGCCTTATTGGTTGTCAGTCATTACATTAATATATGCACATAGTGTAATGGTTAGTGGCATGGAATTAGAAATCTGCAAGCAGAGTTCAAATCCTAGTTACATTCACTTTTGTACAAATACTGTTGTAAAAAGTATGAATCCATTTCATCTCTCTCCAGCTATGGGTTAAATAACAGGAAGATTGGGACCTGTTTAGAAGGACAAAGCTAATTAAAATCATATGTAACCTTAGCAAAGCACATACTATACAGACAGGAAAAAGAATCAGGAGTTTACAATTAACTGTGGTGCAGGGCTGTGGACTATGTTTTTGACAGTGGTCAGTGACATAGGCAGGCAGCCTTAGTGAATTTTTATCAACAAAGAGAAGAGCTTTAATCAAAAATATAATTTTCTTTGCTGACTGAGCTACTGATCATCATACTAAAATATAAGAAGTTGCTGTTTTAAATTTTTTTCAAACAAGGTTTTGGTGTGATTTAATGAATGTCTTTTATCTTTGGAAGAAGAGAGGCAAGTCAAAGAGAAACATGAACAAACAAAACTTTTTTTTATCTTACTCAACTACTTTACTTGGAAAGAGAATGCATGTGCATAAAATAAAAACTGTATGTATGCATGCAGATTAAGTTTTATATTTATGGGTGAATGGACTTCACCTATTTCAACTGCATCTTAGTCATCTGTTGCCAAGAGTGAAATGGTATCAGGCAGTAATTCTATTTTTTTTTACTGCATAGAAAACAAGACCAATTCTGTGATATCTTAAGAAATTAAGAAACAATGTATGCTGTTTTTTTTTCCTTTTTTCTTTTTAATAAAAAGATCACCATAAACCACTTTTGTTCCAAGTGTTTGAGTTTTCCTAGAGAAAAAGATTCGAAGAAGAATTCAAGATGCCAAAAGACACTTCATGCAAACTGAGAACCTGAAGAAACTAGTTAAAAAGTATTCCACAAAACAAGGCAAACATTTTTTTTTCAAGCTGTACTAATTATGCGTGAACACAAGAGGAAATTCCGTTGGAAAATGATTTTCAAAGAGACAAACTATACTTTATAATTAATTTCATATTTAAAGTAATTAATTTTTGACTAGATTTTCTTCCATATTAATGCAAATGGCTATTAGTAAAATGTAGGTTGGAAATAAGGAAGAGGTTCTAGGTGAAGAACAAACTTGCAGACCCCACCCCCACCCCCTGCCAGCCCCTCAAAATTTCTGTAAAATTAAACTATAAAAGTCTTTAAAAATGTTTTTCTTAATGAAAAAGGACTAAAATTAAGAAAGAAAGAAATTAACAATGACCAACAATAAAAAGTTCAGATTATGACTTGTAAAAGTAACAACATCAATATATAGTCTTGGATAACTGAGGAATAATAAAAACCCAAGTCTCTTGTAGTTTAAATGGTAAAACGTCTACTATAAGGGAGGGTGTTTCAGTCTTGGTGCCAATCTAAATGGCCAATGGTTGTAAAGTGAGAATTGGAGTAATTCTGATGAAAAACAATTAAGATTAAAAAAAAATACTAGTTAAAAATACAATGCTACATGTAATAAAAATTCATTATATTACTACTATTGGAAAAAAGCAAGTGAAATTAAGATTAAAGAAATCCTAGTCAAAAATTAAGAATGCTTGCTTTATAAAAAAAAAAAAAAAAAAAAAAAAATCAGTCCCAAATCTTAAGATTTCAACATTTGATTTATTATTGTAGTTATCAATATTTATTGAATTTGCATTAAGTATTTCTTTTTGCTCCAGCTATGGGTAAAATAGCAAGACAGCGTAGGTCCTATAGTCTAGGAAAATTTAAATTCAAACCAGATTAAATGTGTGTATACATATGGCTGGGGACTGCTTGTGAATCCAAATTACCACTGAAACCCCTACTATTAACATGTTGTCAGATGTGACATTAAAAGGAAGCCAATGTTTCATAGGGAATGAGAGGAAGTAACTATTTCTTTTAGACGAGAATATTAAATCTTCTGAACAGATATGAAGAAATCTTACTGTAAATGAAAGCAAATGAATTAAAAAAAAAAAAAAGAAAAAAAAGCTGAATTCTAGCAAAATATTTCATGTGGCATCTTATTTACTAATACCCATATAAAATAAAACAAGTTTATTTTTGTAGCTTTAGCCTTCCAGAATATTTAGGTTTGATAAATTTCCATGCTAAGACAAACAAAAGCTTAAAATTTTGATGGGATACTTTTGAGAGTAATTTTACAGCTAAAGGGCTTACCTAATAAAAATTATAAGTCTGGTAAATTACATTTTTTTTTTTTTAATTTGTATTTAGGAAATGAGTCATCAATGAAATTACATTAGTTAGGGTTAACATATTTGTTTCACTGCAACTGACATGTGACAGTGTGGTTCACTTTACTGATTCTTCGAAAGACACTGTCAAGATAATGAACTAACAGACAGAAAGCATTCTTGTGTGTGTATATATATATATATATATATATATATATATATATATATATCTAAAAGCAGATAATTTTGTTACACTGGAAGCGTTTTCGATTTTATTAACTAAATAGTAAAAGTGGTTGAAGAATTATCTGAAAATGAAGAAAGTGCAAAAAAATCTGTGGGAGTTGCTTTAAAATAAAACAACTTATTACTTCTGAATGTAATCATGGAATATCTGTAAAACAAAGTATTGAAAAGATGAATTTTATACCCTTAAGAATTTTAAAATTTAGATAACAATTTGAAATAATGGTTTTGTCAATAATACAAGTGAAAATAGTTTTTTTTTAACATTCAAGATGATCTAAGTTTGCATTATTTCCTGGCTGCAAAGACAATATCCAAGATTTTTACAATCAGACCAAACAGATTACAAAAAATATTTTTACTGGTTATTTCTACAAGGATGTATTGCATTACACAAGAGGAAGTTTTCTTGGTGATCTTTTGTTTAAATGCAAGAGAAATAAACTTTACTTCTGACATTAGTCCAAATATTAACCAGCTTAGCAACCAGGAAATCCACCACTGACAGTGGCATGAAACTTCTTGAAACATTAAAACTTAGAGAGAAATAAAATAAAGGGTGGGGGTGGAGGAGGAGGGAATAAATCATTAAAAAAAAAATAATAAAAGCTTTATGATCACCTAGGAACATCTTTTCTCCTCCATTATATTTGGAATAACAAAGAAAATTAACTTTTATACAGACATCATTTTGATATGACAAAACAAAAACTTGGGGGAAAAAAAAAAAACAAAAATAGAAAGCAGTTTGTGTTTTGTCCTTTAAAGCAATCAAAAATTTTTTTTCTTTTTCTTTGAGATAACATCCACAGATTTTGGGTTAAAGACTGTGTTCTTTAAAATGTGTAGACCCACCTTCTCATTGAGACACTCAACCAAGTCTCTCACATACCCCCTCATTTCCTGGAAGAACTTGAAACGTTCTTCAAGGATACTACAGTTTTTCTCAGCCTCTTCGATCTCTTTTTGAGTGTCCTCAAGGTTGATTACCAGAGTGTCACGTTCATTTACATGACTTCGATGCACCTGGTTAATGGAATCCAAACTGTACAGGAAAAGAATAAAAAAAAAAGAAAAAAAGGCAAAAACACAAGAGAATTAATAAATTAGACAAAGAAATGCTTGCAGACATTTTGAGTAAATTTACCTTTTCCAAAACCTATTCTGATTATACCAATTCAACTAAAGAAAGCCACTAATAGAAATATTAAAATTGGTTGGGAGATTCCATCTGCAGATCAGCCATCAACAACATAGTAATGCCAAGCATTATTATTCATTTATTAATAGGGTTTACAGTCATCTTCAGTTTTAGTCTTTATATGATGAAGTATTACCACTAATTTTGACCGGTATTTTTTTTTTAGTTGCTTTTTTTACTGCAACTTTATTAAGACCATCAATCAATTGCTAACTCAAAACAGGCGTGGCTTAGAAATAAAGGGTACATTCTCAGTGAGATTTGAACCTGCATCTTTCTTGGCCTCATGGAAATCAGACAAACATCTAGCTGCTTTAACTGTTAAACAATGAGAACATGATGGCCTGCAGAAGATAGAATCTTCGCATTTAAACCTATCTCTTCATTTCATGATATTTATTAGTGAGAAATTTGGTTTTGTTTTCATACAAGTAGTATTATTAGTATCAGCAGTGTTATCCAGCTTTAAAAAAAAAAAATTATTAGATGAAATCTTATCCATCATTATTATTATTATTATTATAATTACGGGTAAGAAATGCCTGGAGGAAGTTCAATGATCTGCTCCCTATCTTTTTGCCACCTCTTATACAGGATGTTTACGGCATTTGCATTCGTAGTGGGATGCTCCATGCAAGTGAAACCTGGTTTATGATCAGCCCAAGCCCCCAGGGATTACAGTGTAATGATAGGACCATGAACTGATGGATCTGTAACATCAAACCACTTTGCAAATAAAGAGAGAATTATACTTCTGAACATGCCAGTGCTTTACTTGTTCAAGAGGAAAACTAATGAGCGAGGTTAGAAAAAAAAAAAAAAAAATACCAGAACACTAAAAGCAGTAAATAAAAGCTTATTAGAGAAATTTATCACCAACTGTTTTTCATAATTTGAAGAATAGATTTTTTTTTTCTTGACACCACCACAAGTTATATTTACATACAAAAAAAAAAAAAAAAAAAAAAAATCAATGATGGGTCGATTTCTCTTTTTTGTTCTTTCCATCACATTCACATTTAGTGTTGTCCTATAAACTAAACTATAACAAATATTATTTGAATATGAACTTTACAACAAAGTAGAAATTTTGTACAATTTAAAATACAGGATAGAAATAAGTTTTTATACAGATAAAACTAAATAGATTTAAACTCATACAAACCTTCAAAGTGATTTGAAAAATATTTTGAATATACAGTGGTACCTTGACTTAGGAGTATTCTAACTAATGAGTTTTTGAGATACGAGCTGTCTCTTGTCCAATTTTTTTGCTTTGAGTTGAGGGCAAAAAATTCTGGTTATGAGCCAGCTTCAGATACCCCACCACTAGTTGGCACAGTGAACACCACAGTTAACCCCCCAACATCCGTCCAGCATCTCATTTGTTCACTTTAAGCAGTTTAGCTCACAGTGGAAGCACCAGTGTTGTGCTTGCAGTTATTTTGCAAAGTTTTGTCTTTCCAACCATCGGTCCAAAGAAAGGAGTACGAAGTACAGTGCTGAGAAGAAGCAGATGATGTGCACTGAATTAAAGAGAGAAATTATCAAAAACACATGACCAAGATGTGTGTGCAGTATGAGCGTAGCACTTCTACGATCTGCACTATACTGAAGCAGGAGGAGCCGATAAAGGTCATAATGCCAGCCAAGGGCGTTAAAATAATTTCTAAACAGTGGACATCTATCTGTGAAAATATGGAGAAGCTGCTGATGGTGTGGTTGATGGAGAAGCAGCTTGCAGGAGATACCATGATGGAAGCTATAATCTGTGAGAAGGCATGAGCTATTTACATTGATTTGCAGCAG
This sequence comes from Acanthosepion pharaonis, assembly GCA_903632075.3. NCBI lineage: Eukaryota > Metazoa > Mollusca > Cephalopoda > Sepiida > Sepiidae > Acanthosepion > Acanthosepion pharaonis. Next base: position 1,339,344 of record CAHIKZ030001057.1, read on the forward strand.
CAGACACCAAGCACTTTGATGGATAAGGCATCAGGCAAACCATTTAATGCTAGATGGGGCTGGTTCAAGAATTTTAAAAAGAGTACCAGCATTCACTCCATTGTCAGGCATGGTGAGACAGTGAGCATTCATATGAAGGCAGCTGAGGATTAGTTCAAAACTTCTGCTGGAGTTATAGCAGCCAAAGGATACATCTTCCAGCAATTCTGAGGAGACAGGACTTTTTTTTGGAAGAAGATGCCAAGGAGGACATATACAATGGCAGAGGAGAAAAGGATGCCAGGCAACAAACCCATGAACGATAGGCTTCCTCCCACACTATTCGCCAATGTGAGCAGTGACTGCAAGTTTAAGCTGCTGCTCATTTATCATTCGGAAAACCCCAGAGCCTTTAAGTCAAATAAGATTCTAAAAGAAAAACTGCAGATTATGTAGAGGGCAAACCTGATGGTGTGGACCACCAGGCAGTTCTTTGTTGAGTGGGTCAATTTGATCTTTGGTTTGGATGCTAAGAAATATCTCCAAGAAAATAACCTGCCTTGTGAGCTATTCTCATCCGTCCCGGACAATGCACCTGCTCACCTACCTAACCCCAAAGATGACATACTCAAATAGTTCAAAGGTTTATAAAGGTTTTCTATTTTCCATCCAACACCTTCCCTATACTGCAGCCCATGGACCTGCAGGTGATTTCTAATTTCAAGAAGCTCTTTGAGGTGATGGAGAGTACAAATTTCACTCTTCAAGAGTTCTGGAAGGACCACTATATTGTGATATATCTCAGAATTATTGATATGGCCTGGCAAGGTGTTTCAAAGAAGACCTTAACCTTTGCATAGAAGCAGCTGGGGCTTTAGGTTGTGACTGAAACGGACTTTGAAAGATTCAAACCCAAATCAAAAGTGGTAGAGGAAATTGTATCCCTGGACATGGATGAAGGTGACAATGAGCTCATCAAGGGGCAACCCAATGAACTAACAACAGAGGATCTGAAGGAGCTACAGATGCAGCAGCAGCAGCAGCACAGAGGTTTTGCAAGAAATAGGTGATGCAGAGGAGGCTATCTCTACAAGTGAGATAAAAAAAATGTTGGCAGTGTGGGAGAAACTTTCAGACTTCATTCAAAAGAAACACCCAGAAATATTTGCAACTGGGTATGTGATGGCGCTATTTAATGACACTTGCCAAACTCATTTCAGAAACATTCTGAAAAGAAAAACAAAACAGACCCCATTGGACAGGGTTTTATTGAAACCCCCTGCAGATGAAAGTGAGGAAAGCATGGTGAAAAATCAATGAATACGATTCAGTTATTGAGTTCAGCTTTTCTCCTCCCTCAACATCTTCAAGTCATCTGATCTCCAAGGTAAATGCTGTACATTATACTTAATAAAACCAGTTTATTGCAGTACATTCTATTGTATTGTGTTTTTACACAATATTTGTTGTCTATAAGCACATTTTTCTTATTTAAAGACATGTAAAAAAAAAAAAAAAAAAGAAAAAAAGAAATTGCTGTGATTTTAGGAGGGACCAGAATGGATTAAATGGCATTTCAATTCATTTCAATAGGGAAAATTGATTTGACATATGAGTAATTTGAATTATGAGCTCCATCACTGAACAAATTAAACTCGTAAGTCAAGGTACCATTGTATTACAAAAGGATATAACTGAAAATTTATGACATCTATCCCATAACCTCCCTGATACCACTTTTTTTTTTTTTTTGTACATCTAAATTATATATTCTATTTATGTTGTTCAGACTGTTGTCCTCATCTTTATTGTCATATTCATAATGTTTTCGCTGTTGTACACTTTGGCCTTCTTTAAGCGATATACATTGGAACTGAACTCTTTGTTTAGTCATGAATATGACAAAGATGAGGACAACAGTCGAAATAGTTTATAATACCTTATCTCAGAAATATCGACAGAACTAAATTATAATTATAAACTAAAGTTTTGGGAAATGAAAATTTCACTGAAATGTGTTCTTTATTCTGACACATTCAGGATTCTTAAGTGTATTATAATAATTTATCAACTGACTAAAAACTGGAATATTAGAATTTTGTAATGAGCTGTGTATATATAAAAGTTTTATAAATTTATTTTTATATATTTTAAAATAGGAAAACAATATATAAATTTTTGTATAACCAAGAACAATTTTATGCAAAGAAAATTATAACAAAATGTCATAGTTTTTTTTTCCTTAAAAGATTTTAAAATATACAAACTACTATATAAATTTACTTGTATAATAAAGGTGTATATCACAACGAAATCCCCCCAGCTGTAAGAAAAATTGAACTTATTTAATAACTTTCAATATATTATGTAGAAATTGTGCAAGTTATGTTTTTCTTTTTTTCTTCTTCTCATTGAAAAACCAGGATTTTCTAAATGCATACACGGCCAATATGGGAAAAGTGTAAGGCTTTTTTAACTTAAATTTTTAGAGAAACTTAAAGCTCTTTGAAATTTCATTGCATTGTAGTAGAAAGAATATTTGACTAAAAAATAATGTGGTACTTGTTAAGAAGTCAGTTTTAAGTACAAAGGCAGTGGTTAAAATAGGCAGCCTGTTATAATGTCAAAGTTTTAGTCAAGTTTGTTTATCAAGATCAGGTTGCTTTCTTCAGGGATGTGATAGGGTGAATCAGCTGAGAATTTATAATAAGACACATACTTGCATCTTAAAAGAGAATCTTCATTTTAATTTCCACCTCCAGAGTTCACTTTCATAATAATATTTTTGTAAAGATGAACAAGTGGTTTGTTATGAATTGAGAGAAAATAACTAAAACAAAAGGTTGAGAAAATAAAAATAAAATGAAAAGATGAGGACAAAGAGATTTTAGAGTGAAAACATCTGAACTCCTCCTACTAGACAGACACAAATATGAATACCATCTGATGCCTACTTAGACATAAAAGAATTTTGACAAACTTACATAGAGAATAATCCATGGTTTTAATGCATGTAATACAGTACTGAACAATGAGAATTGATCTAACCAAAATTGAAAATAACAAAATGGTCTTATCTTCTCTCAATCTCTAATGAAGCTTTAATAAAAGTGAAACATGTTAGATTGATAAATATTTCATATTTGTTCAACTTATCATACTGCTGAATCCTTATATATATATATATATATATATATATATATATATATTACATATACACACACAATGTACAAATGGATAGGATAAAAATTTTTACAACACACAAATATTTATTTTGAATCACCATCATGAGAACGTCACAGATAACGGTCAGAATTCACACCTAAAGATTGCATGAACTGCATGAAACTGAATAGTATCATCAACGTTGGATATTATGTATATTCACTTATATATATATATATATATATATATATATATAAGAAGTGTCGACACTGATGTCTACAACCAGTGGCTACAGTCTGTTCCATTCTTGAACACAATCTTCAGACCATGTGGGTTGAACTATTTATATATGTTTGTCATTAGGGCATTATGATCAAGATCAGATAAGACAAGTTATCTACCATCACCTGAAGTAGTACTATCTTAGTACTGAAACATGAAAGTTTTTGTGTAGCGATGCAAAATGATTTTATTGTAATTTATTATAATAAAAATATTATAATAATATTTTGCTCTATTTTGTATTGAGCACTTAAAAAAAAAAAAAAAAAAAAAAAGTGTTACGAACTGTGGATTTTTACTTCATCTGTTCTTTCCAAAATTTGGAGATTATATATCATATACTATGTAACATCTCTACTCCAAGTATAAGATGTGGTTATGTTTATTACTTTCTTGATTGTTTAAAAATGTGTTCATATCACTTGGTTCTTTTTTTGATGTTCTTTCAACTTTAAACACTTTTCTAAAGTTTTAATTTATCCAGCTATCCTCTTTCAAGATATTGTTGTCATAATGAGGTCTGGTATGGATTAGATTTTGATGCACATAATTTAAAAAGCAATGCTATTTGTGGTGTTAAAAATAATAAAAATTTCATATTTCCTACGTTTTTTTATTTTCTATGTGACAAACAAGTCCCTATCTTTTCATGTTATGCAATGAAAATGTTTTATGGCAAAAGTAGCACAGTTTTACTAAGATAATTGTTCAATAGTATGACTGACGTGACAAATTCAGGATTAAGACTTTGGACAATCCATTTAGGATGAAAAGAGGTAGGCATCTTCTATACAAATCTGACTAATCCTAGAACACAAATATACATGACATAAATAAATTTTGGCATTTATTTTCAAACAATTTCCATCTAAAAGAAATAGTATAGAAGAAACATGTTTGTTATTTGACACATGTCAGGCTGCACTAGAAAATTTCCCATTAAAAAAAAAAAAAAAAAAAAATGCCTATTTTTCAATCTGATAATAAACATTTGAAATTACTTTGATGCAAATTTCTAAGTAAATGATTTGGTAAAATGTGTTAAAAACAATAATTCTTTTAAAAAGCTTATTCCTTGTTACTTGTGGTCAAAAAGTCATTGGCCGGTACCTACCTGAGGTAATATTATAGATCATCTGGAAAGGTTTGCAGAATAAGTAGCTGGCCTTCACAAAGTTCACATTTTCTGTCTTCAAAGTGTGTACTTACCAGCAGATACCAAATAAATAAACTTACTTACCGTTCCTTCAGTTTCTTTTGAATCAGTTCTATGGTTAATTCATTAGAGTCTTTGGAAGTGAGAGAAAAGGGTTGAAAATTTGACTTGACAGTTTCACTAACAAAAGCAGACTGATCTTCAGCATAGTTAGGATCAGATTTGTCAGTTACGACAGGCAATGTGTACTTGGTAGGTAGGTCATCATCTCGAGTTACCTGCAAAAACAAAACAAGATGCAATTTAGGAGAAAAAAAAAGTACGTAGAACCTGACATGGTTACAAAGTAAATACCCAGTTTATAACTTATGACAGTCCTGTGAAATTGGGTTAAACTTACTAAGAAAAAAAAAAAAAATTTAAAATGGCCACAAAAAGTGAATTTAGGTAAAAAATAGCACATGTGAAACAAGAAAAAATTGCACGACTAATTTCTCGGCAAAAAGCCTGTTAATTTTTTGAACCCCAAGAAATCACATGTAATGACATCAGTTGTCAGCAGATATCTTGATAAGGACACATCTGCAGGATGTTACAGAAATCGTTTTGGTAATTATCATCTTGACAAAGAAGGTCAGCTGAGTGGAGTGGACCTCCCAAGAACCAGGTCAACTAACCCTGATAAAGAGAGTCAACTCAATCAAGTCAGACTCGGGGTTCTTGATGAATTACTTTTTTGGGGTTAAAGCTGACAGGACAAAGATGGCTCGTTTTCTATAAGAGAGTGACCTCTAACAGCTTAAACCAGAGGACTGTTCACTTGCCACACAAAAGGAAGGCAAATACCTCTCAGACCACTCCCCACTTACCTCACCTCAATTTTCCTTGCTATAGCTGGCCCTAATGAGAAAGTAGCAGCTGAATGATGATTTGTTGAATGCTACAATTTTACCTCATGTTTTCTTTCTTAGGTAATAATCTGACCAAAGAATTATTTTCCTTGTATTAAGCTATAAGCATTTTCAACTATAAGCTATACCCTGCAAATGAATCTGATGTCTGGTCTGAGCTGCAATGCTATACAGATAATTTTAAGATTTCATTGAACTTTCCGGAAGTTAAGTAGTAAATTAAACCGCTTTCTTTTTAATTTTTAAATCAGATTGTCATTGAATTAAAATATACATGTGCATATGAAAAACATACACACAATTTGAATAAACCTGAAATGAACAATTGTGTTACAAAAGTTAATTTCCCTCCCTTCCTGGCAAAAACTTCCAGTTAACAGAAAAAGTATAACCCAAAATGAAGACATTTTTATCACACCTTCTCTATTTAAACTGAATATATTTTCTCATGTAGTATTTTAAATGAACAATGTAGATTTAAAATTTAATCATCTTGTCATCATGGAAGCAATGAGTACCAACCTGGTGTCCACTGAAGGAGAAAGAAAAATGGTAAAACTTACTTGAGGAATGTTGACAGCTTTTCGTATTTGTTGCTCTTCCCAGCCACTTTCCAGGTCACTTCCTTCTTGATCACTGCCTGCAAATAATATTTTGGTTTTTGTTTGTTAAATACATAAAAACATTTTGATAAACAAAACAGGAATCTATCTTTCCTCTTTTGTTTTCTTGTTGAAAGCTTAATGGTATTTATGGAAAAATGTTTGAACTGATTCAGTCTTATCAAATTGCGAAATGAAAGTGTTCTTGAATGGCCATTCTTCTAGATCTTTTTGCATTAATGCAGGTGTTCGCTAGGGCTCTATTCTTGAACTTATGTTGTTTCTAATTTTCAACAACTATCTTTCTGATGTCATCAATGCTTAGCTTGGTATCTATGTTGATGACAACTATTCAGATGGGAAATGATTTTCTGGTCTTGTGAAACAAGTTCTAAACAAATTTGTTATTCTTCAATAATTCTAAAAATAAAATGGGCTAAGAATAAAGAATCTTATTAATTATCTGGTTGGTTTCTGCTTATATTTCTGAGATGAGGTATTATGTACACTATTTACATTATTCAGACTATTGTCCTCATCTTTGTCGCCATATTCATTACAACGTTTTGGCCATTATACGTTCTGGCCTTCAGGTGGTTGGAATGTCAAACTGAACCCTTTATTCTGCTCACTGAGGTAGAGTTCTAGTTCCACGTGCCATGTTTAATAGATGTCAGTTATCACGTATCTCCTGTTAATTCCCCTCTGAAAGTTCTCCACTACCTTAACCGGGTATTGAACTCACACTCTTTGGGTCCTGTCACTGGATCTAACTAATGCCTTTATCCACTGTGCCATGTATCCTTGAGTCTGTGTATGAATTTCTGGGTATTATAAAGCTAATGTCTTCAGCAACCATTTTTTACCAGCGCTCATATTGCAATTTTTACTGTGATCATTTCATGTTTTTTACCAGAGCTCATATTGCAATTTTTGTTATCACTTTTCTCTGGCACTCCTTATTACTGGTTCCCATATTGTATTCATTTTTAAACATGGCATGTGGAACTAAAACAGTCTACCCCAGTGAGCGAAATAAAGGGTTCAGTTTGACATTCCAACCACCTGCAGGAGTGTACAACGGATGAAACATTGTAATAAATATGGCGACAAAGATGAGGACAATAATCCGAATAATGTAAATAGTGTATCTAGTTGGTTGTTTTCGTTTAGCAGCATATCAACACCTCAATAGGTTAATTAAATATTTTGTACAAAATGTTATTGCTTTTTTTTTTCAGATAATAATGGTTTTTGTGGTACAAGTTTGACAAATTAACCCATAGCTGGAAAAAAAAAAAAAAAAAAAAAAAAAAAATGAGGTGGATTCATACTTTACACAAGTGAATATAACAAACCTAACTGGAATTGGAACTCAGCTTGCTGATTAACAATTCCAAGCCATTATCCACTACACCACCCATATGTCAAGCTCCTAGTGTTCCCAAAGAGTCACCAATCTTGGTATTGACTAGGCTTGATGTTGCTTAACTTCAGTGATTGTACAGGAACTGGTGTTTCAACTAGTCTAGGCAAAGGAGATATTTGAATTCAAAACTATGGAGAAAATAACTCATGAATAATAATTAAAAGGTATCTATGGAAAGTCATGATCACCTATGTCTTGAAGAGATATTGCATTTAAGAAAAGAAGTATTCTTAAGTGGTCACCTATCTAGATGCTGACCAGGCTTGACGTTGCCTAACTTTGGTGGTCATACAGGAACTGGTATTTCAATGTGATTTGACTGCAAGCCAGAATCTTGTTAAAAACTGTCATTTTAAGATTGACTGTAAAATATTTGGGCAGACAGTTTTACAAGTTCTACACCTAGAATTTCTATAGAAAGCTGAGTGTACAGAAATGGGTGTGGAATCATTTTTTTTTTTATACTGCAGAGCACTGACATAAATATATTCACAGAAAATATTAATGAAAGTGTCTTTATGGGATTTAATTATGATTGTATTTTAAGCTACCCAAGGTGCTGAGATGAAGTATCATTATCAATCGACATGTATTTTAGTATTTTTTTTCTTTATTTTGAACCTAACACTTTCAGTTGATAAATTGAATTCAAGATAAACTACAAGAAATTTGGAACAGTTTCAGACGAGAATTGAACTTGCACCGAGCAAGTGATTACTTGCTCTATCATACAGTAACACAAATACACAATCTTAGCCACTGGTGGTTGACAGTTGACTAAAAATATTATTTCTAATTCTACTGCCTTTTTTCTTTTTGCCCTACATTGTGAAAATTTGAGACTTATCTGAAGCTACATTTTTTTGTCCAGAATTTTCACAAAAATCTGCTAAAAGTGTAAATACAAGTAGAATATACTGACAACATTAGGAAGATGTTAGGAAAAACTACGCAGAGATTAGATGTTAGCTTGGAGATTGAAACACACACACAGAATATGTTTAAAAGTTCTTTTTTCATGAGAGGAATCCTAATTCCAAGAAGAGGTCAAATTTTGTACAGTATGTAACTTACCATGTTCTGCTGCCAAGAATTCATCTTTCATTTTCTGTCTTTCTCTAGCCTCTCGGTTGACAGCAAAATCAATCCTTCCCTCCTCGTCATCTTCATCAGATTTGTCATGATCATCATCCCTGAGGAAGAAATAATAAATTTAGGAACGACTTTTAATTGTATCTACAAAAAATAATGTATAAACAAAAAATATCTTAAATAATTTTTGGACTTAATCAATTTCATTATAGGTTTTCATTGTTTATGTTAGGATACATTTTGTGAGCAGAAAAATCGAAGACTGTGTGTTGATAAACAGTAATTTGGACTTAGCTAACCAGACACTTCTCTGTACCTGAATAGTACAGCACGTCAGGTCAAATGATGGTTTCTGTATAGGAATAAAAGTTCTATTCCTGTTGAAGAAGGCATATTTTCTAGAAAATTTCTTGAACATTCAGGCCAGTAAATGTAATTAATTCTGTTTAGTTAAAAACAGCATTTACTTAAATAAATTGTATCTATAAAAATAACGTATAAACAGAAAATTATATATATAAAAATACACACACATACATATATACATAATTCTGAAGTAACAATGATTTTGAGGCTTGTCAACACCTACATGAGGCAAAAGTATCAATGTTAATGCATGAAATACTGTCTTTATATTGTTTTTACACTCTAGTGCATGTGACAAGATTTCCACATTGTAACTACAAGGGGGCCCTTGATTTACAATGGAGTTCTATTTCTACAATACATTGTAAAGTAACTGTCCTATCACTTCCATGGTGATGGCTCTCCTCTTGTTCAAAGCACTGCCATCAGAACAGGTTACACTTGGGACCCATAATGAAGGGCAATAAGTTTCCACAAATACAAAATAAATAAAAGAGAATGAATGCACAACAGTCCAATATGGCATACAATAAGGAAACAAAATTAATAGAGATTGCGTTGTAACCATGAATCATTTTAGGCCAGGACTGTCATAACCAGGGGACTTGCTGTAGAATCAAATTGGCTAAAAAGTACTTGGTCTGACCCACTTCCTAAAACCTGACCAAATATCAGATTTTACGTTTCACTCTTTCCTGGTCAGGCTGATAACTTTTCATTACCCTGTCATATTTTAGTCTATTGATAGAGGCACTTCTGATGCATAATATTGGCCATTCCTCTTGTACTACAAAAATATTCATTGCTCATTTAAAATTTCAGTTCCTTCCTCAACTATAAGTATAAGACATATTTCATTGCTAAACTGGTTGATAGTTTAGTTTTGTAAACAAGATATTAATTTTTTATCCACAGAAATTCTGGAGACAGACCAAATTTTTGCATTTGTTTCAATGGCCAAGACCTAACAAGTTCTGTATACAATTTAACATTTTAGCTGTTAATATGTTTTTAATACATAGTCTACTAACCTTATATGGTAAGATTGTATATAAAGATAACAATAGTCATTTTATATAATTGCATTGCCATATTTAATTATGTGGTTTAATATTACATCAAATTTTGATATTAATACAGATTTGGATTTTATTGAAACAAATATCTTCTTTCACAAAATATCTCCCATATCAGAAAATGTTCTCACCTTATGTCTGAATTTTTCACATAAAACCATGTCATGCATATATGATTAAAGTAAATCTGGGTGAAGCTGCTGTCAAAATTTAAAATAGTTTTATTTATACAAATTCATTTTAAGTTTTATAAATTCTGACACTTTGTATATATTGTTTGCAGTCAGACAGAACTCTAAATATGTATTAACTTAGTTAATCATCATAGGCCTTGTGTTTCACTCCCGATAACTTTTTTTGCAAAGAGAGAGAGAGAGAGAGAGAGAGAAAAGGAAAACTGATTTGCTAGTCAAGGTTTTTTAGGTATATGTAATATTTTTATTACTTGTAAACAAAACCTAGAACATTCATGCAAATCAGCTGCAAGAGTAAAACTAAAAACAGTTTTATCCAAACATATTAAGTGCCTGAAAACAGTCCTGCAACCCCACTAAAGTTTATATACAAGAAAATAGTTACACATGAGGAGGATTGATTGTTGGTTTGGTTTGTTTTGCCAGCATATCAACCCCTGTGGGTCGTTTAATACTGAAACTGGATTTTTATTCAGAAATGTTTCAAAACGTTTTAAGTGGTGGTGAGGTTTTAAAAGTATTTCCAAAACATTACAAGTTGTATAATTCAAGATATTTCAAAATGTCTCAATGTCATGATTCAGGGGTATTTTAAAACACATAATATGAGGGTATGAAGGGTTTGAGAATTTAGTAAGACATATTGAAGGTAAGAGGAGCAGAGGGAAACCATGAATAACCTACCTAACAAATTTCTGCAAATAGATGGCAGAACAGGGAGATAAAAGCTATGCAGGAAAGGAAGTTGTAGAGAGCTATGATTTCTCACATCTGAAGGGGGACATAGTGTATAAAAGTGCAGAAACTTAACAGGCTGATTATATTGCTAAGTAGATATATGCTTATAATGAATTTATAGTAATTGATTTCTGGTTTCTGTACAAGAAAAGAAAAAAAAATAAGATCACCTCCGCGAATTCAGTTTACAACATAGTGTAAATAGTTATTTGGCCTTTGCCAGGAAACTTTAAAAATAATATTAGCCAGGAATAACTCATTCGAGATGGGTCTGTGGTAATTACACACCCGAGGCGTTCCCAAAACGGAAAGTTCCGAGGGTGCTGGAGCAATTTTTTTCCATGGTAGTGCCGGTAAGCCTACTTATAACTCAACTTGTGTCACATTCGGCTGCGACGTGGGCGCACTGATAAATACGTTTTCTAAAACAAGAGGCAGAGAACCAAGGTCATGTGGAAAGAAGAGTTATGTCCCTTAGATTCATTAAACATAATTTCGTGGATAGTTCCAAGGGAAATAACTTTTACAGGCAATTGTCACGGAAATCAATTCCCATACATTGTTTCTCCGACTTCGAGGCGGGATCAATGTGCAGTATCTGTTCTTATCTTACAATAGTGAAGGCTCCCGCAGCACCATCCATACTACACTTAAAAGAGGTAGGGTCGGAGTAATATCGACGACAGCGTGACAGTGGTCGCGAGGACTGAACAATTTTTGTCCTTGGCTCATATGTATGTGTATGGACAGCCCACATAAGACACCTTGTGTCACCTCCTACCTTAGTCGTAAAATAAGCCAGGTAAATAAAATCAATTTCCCTACATAAAAAAAGCCTATTTCAAATTAGCATTAGAAATTCATGTTTAAGAATGTGCTGAAAAATTCTCAGCCTGAGCATTCCAAAGAGTAAAGCCCAGAATATTGATTTGGGGGCATGAGCACACCCTATAATAAATCAGTGTAGTAGCTACCAAGTCTGACAACTTACACTCAGCAAGTCTCTACTAGTGTAACACTGTGCCAGGATATATTTAGTAAATATCTCTAACACTGAATGACCCCTGTCAAAGCTGACAAGGAATATAAGAGCTTTTTTATTGCTGCAAATGCTTGAGTGTTGAGATAATTATACTTAGGAACTTTACCCCCCCCCCATGTAATAAGCCCATGGAGAGTTTTGTTTGTCAAGATAACTGACAATGGGACAGAGTACAGGGAGCAGTTGATTCATGTTCTTTCCCAAGAGAATCAGTGCTAAGCAACTTGTCAATACAATCTATACTGAGCCTACAAAAAACATTTTTTCTGATGATAATTAGTATAACAGTAGGATAGTCTGTTAGGTACATAAAAAATAACTGCTATGTAAAATGAAAAGAAAAAAAGCATGGGAAGCCTACCTGACAAGGCGAGAGTTGTTGTTCTCAGTTTTGGCGCCAGCTTCATCAACTGGGATGAAATCTCCCATCTCCCGAGCCATTTGACGACTTTTACGAATCATATGGATCATTGTAGCATCTGGAATTTCACCCTCTATAGTAGTGGGGAAAAAACAACAACAAAAAAACAAGTGTGAGAGAGAAATTAGGATTTATGATTCTTAAATCCTTTAACATTTCTACTGTAGCTTATTTAACTATGGCAATGTTTTTTGATTGCAAATAGAAGTCACCGTGTAATGTGTTTGCAGAAATGTTTTCTGTCTGAACTCAATTGAAGAGGAATGTGAAACTGAGTTTAGAACAGCCAAAGGGTTTTGCTTAATGGAGGATTTCATTGTTTAGATTAGATTGAAACCCCAAGTAAAAAGTGTGGAAAAACAAAAAAAAATTGGATAAATAACATTTACACACAAATAATGAGAATGAAAAGCAAGGATGTTGCGGAAAAAGTAAACGTCAAATGAAATATTGCATCTTTTGAAAATAGAACTTTTTCTTTTTTGCCATCTTTTTAAAAAAGATGGCAAATTCAGGATCTGCTTTTTTTTGTTTTTGTTTTTTAAAATTCATTTTGAAATCATAAGCAAAATCTTTTGAATATTTTTGCTAAGTGAGTTTTTTTACTCTTTTTCTTTAATGGTTTCACCCCAAGCAAGTCAATAAAACCACTAAGACATTAAGATGCAAGAGGTTACTGAGTGTTATATAAGAGGGAAAGCAAAAAGCAACTCTGTTAAAGAGAGAGAAGAATAAAAGAACAAGAATTAAGTAGATAATAGATAATGATTGGCATTAAAGCGGGAAAAAAAAAAAAAGTTCAAATAAAACTCTTTTGTAACTCACTTTTCAGGACAGCTTGTAACATTTTACGATCTTTTGGTGTTTCTTCGTCACTCTCTGGTTCTTCAAGTGCTACAGCCTCATCTCCATTCAAAGTACATAATTCTTCGCGAAGTTGCTGTAAGAGAGAATAATGAAATGAATGATTTTAAATATTAAAAACAATAACAAAGAATGAAAATAATTCAATAAATGCCAGTGCTTAAGTGATATTGTGTAATGTGAAAAAGATTTATATTTTTACAGAATGAATCTCTTGATTTATTCAAGAGTAAAGTTTCATTAAAGCAAATGTGAACCATTGTTTTTGCAGAAAAAGGAAGAGATACACAAAATCCATGGCAACCTATGAAACACTCGGACATTCCACTGAAGAGCAGACAGATCAATATTGGTGATGAAAACCAAATATTCGTAAAAGATAATAAACTGGCCACTTATTGATTTATTGAAAACACAAATTAAAAATAAATTCTCAATAACCTTTGTAATAGTGACATATAAAATTGCTGACATGAGAAGTAATGACATTTCATGAAACTTGAGGTAATGTTCATCTGTTTTATATTCATGATAAAATAGTTGACATGTGAACTGGTCTCTTGTTTGGACATAAAAAAATCAATTCTTGTCTTTACTTTGGTCAAATGGCAACATATATATACTGTTCTTGTATTCAAATTTAAATTTGAAAAAAATCTCACCTAATGGTCTGAAGACAAATGAATGTTATTTTTTAGCATTTATGACAATTATAATATTCAATTTTTTTTTTTTTTTTTTTTTACATATATAGCAATAGTACTTCATTTTTGGCCTGATCAAACTCTTGTAAAGGTAATGGATAGCACATGGAGTCAGGTACATACTGGAGTGGTCCAGGGAACTGACCATTTTGCCAGCATCTTTAGTGAAGGATTGTATGTACAAGTTCCACTTGAGGCCTAGCCTAAGTTTAAATCTCAATAGGTGCTCAAGGTACAGGCCTCCCTGGGGGAACATCTGATCATTGTGATAGTTCTGGTCCCAACTGCCAATGATGGAATGTCACTAGTTTAGTTTTCCAGACATTGAATGCAACCAGCCAGTTTTTCCTTCCTGCATCGAGTTGTTAGAACTAGGTAAGTGAGAGATCAGCTGCCAACATCTGCTCATCTAAAGTTTTGAGAGGTGCAACTGTATATCATCAGCATAGATGTTCACAAATGATCAGAGTTTACTCTTAGGCAGATCATTTATATAAATTAGGAAGAAGGTTGGTCTGAGAATCAATCCCTGGGGGACACTCGCATTGACTACTAGGGCCTCAGAGGACCAGCCATTAACTACCTTCTGGAACTTACCTGCTAAGAATGACTTGATAATTGAGAAAACTCTTCCAGTGATTCCATAGCTGGAGAGCTTGTGTAATAATCCTTTATGCCACATCTTGTCAAAGGCATTTTAAATATCTAATGTGATCAACCTTGAAATGTATTTGCTGTCTAGTACCTCACTAATTCTGTGAGTAATGGCAGTTAGGATATCAGCAGTGGACTGGTCCAATTGAAACCTGTACTGCTTGTCACTCAAGAGGTTCTTCTTATTTAGGTGATCAACAACTTTTTTTGATTATAGCTTCAAAAAATTTGCTAATGCACTAATAATATTTAATTCAAAATATGGAAATAAACAACAAAGATTTTATTTGGCTAAGAGATTTAAAAATTAATTAATGTTGTTATTAATGGAAAGAAGGAGTGATAAAAGCTTACCCTGAGTTTTTCTTCTGTATTAACAATAGGAGCCACTTTGACAGGAGTTGGAGAAGGAGGTTTTGGGGTAGCTTCAATCTCTTCCTTTTTCCGCTCTTCTTTCTCTTTCAGACTTTCCTTTTTCAGTTGCTTTGCTATCCGTTTGCTGTGACTAGATTTTTTAATCTGGAAGATCTCGGCATCATCTGTAATTCAATTTAAAAAGAAAAAAAATAAGAAAGCATTTCAATTTGTCAAAATTGTTGATTCAAATCAGTTTACAAATTCAAAACATTTTTTATTCAGCAAACAATCTCTCAAAGAAAGAGAGATTCTTTATCCATAATTAACAGGAGAGATCAATCTATCAAATATTATCTTCTGACTTCCAGCCTTTATGAAAACATGAGTGTTGAATTTTATTAATCATCAATTCTGGGTTCTCTAATTTTTGTTTTTTTGCTTCTGACACAACACACTATAGATTAATAATCCTCAGTAACACAGTAAATGAAAGCCTTCTTGAGAATAGCCAAGATATTAACCAAAATGTTTGGGGTAAACTAACAGCATAAACAATTTTCCCACACATTTAGTTTTCAAAAATGAAAACTTGTAAAAGGCACAAGTAAAAAACCCACAAGATATTTCTTGTCTGCCATATTTAATGAAACATACGCACACAGATAAGAAACAGCAGTGACATGTTTTGATCTAAGAAGGAACTTCTTCAGATAGGTTAATAGATTTACTGATGGAATGTATGTGTGTGAATAAAGACAAAAAGAAAACTTATTTTAGCAGACACATTTCACACTCTGATAGACTTTATCAAGGCATTTGCCTTGATAAGAGTTGTTTTTTTTTTTTGTTTTAATAAAACATCTAGGCTTACTGACTGATGAAACCATGGTAGCATAAAGATTGGTGTTTCAAATATTTTATATCTTAAATTGAGATATATATATAACTGAAAGTTCTCTGTGGCTGTAGCATGTCAGGCTTAATGACAGTTCCGTATTGGATACAGTTTCATGTCAGAAGATGCACATTTTCTACAGAATTTCTCAAACACTCGGGTTAGTAAGTGTAACTAATACTAGTTAATTGAAAAACAGAATATTTACTCAAATAAGTGTATCCCTAAGAAAACGTATAAACAGAAAATATATTAAATATGTCAGATTTAACCTATTTCATATATGTTGTCATTGTTTATGTTTGGCTACAACTTCAGAGTAGATATGATAGATTGAAAAAAAAAAAATTAAAAAAAATAAAAGACAAAGATGTGTTTAAAAGCAGTAATTCAGGCTTTGCTAACTGGAAGTTCTCTGTGGCTGAACAGTCATAGCATGTCAGGCTTAATAATTATTAATTAAAAGAGGTAGAAAAAATGGCCTGGAGAGAGATACAACAAATGCAGCTTATAATTTATATAAAAACATTAAAGATGTAGAGACACTCAACATTTAAATATTAATATCATTCAATTTTTATCACTTTTATTTTTATTGTTTTTAATTAACCACACATTATTCATAGTAATTTTGTGAGGAAAAGAGATCTATTACATGATCCTGGAAATTTATGGGAGAGGATTAAAACTCAATACATTTTTAACTTAATAAATTCCTCTTGTAATTAGAACTGTATTTCTTAAATTGAATTTATGGTGAGGCAGATGATGAACAACTAATACATTGAGTGTAGTGATTTGCAAAAGATCTTATGTTCATATAATTTTTTAGTAAGTCTTGCCAATGTATTTCATAGTACATTTTCCCCCCAATCTGTTTTTTGGTTCCAATCTAATAGGAATGACTGCAAAATACTTTCCCCTTCCCAATTTATAGGCAGAAGCACACAAATGCATGCCAGGATTTCTTCCTTGTCAATAAAACAGGTCAGTTCTTGGTCTCTTTTGCCTTGAAGTCAGAATGCTATGTTCGCTTATCCAAATTTGCTTGTGTTAACCCCAATTCTGAGTTTGTGAACTTTTTGCAATATTACTTGCCTTATTACTGTTAATTCGCCTTGCATATATTGTTTGCTTGCTTTATATTATCTATTGCCCTGTTCTTTCCTTTTTTTTATTGCCTATTGCAAACTTTGTCAATTCTGTTTGTTGGGCACATCCGTCAATTATTTACATTTAACCACTGCCATTCACTCTACATTATTCAATCGCCAGGTTGTGTTGATCAGATCCCTTATTATTTTTGAAGTCATAATAAATTTTAATTTTTATTACTATAAACATTATTTTTAGTTGGTACACATGTTAGAGTTGCTAACACTTTTTTTTTTAATTTTCTGAAACAGGGAAATTAATAATAAACAGCGTAGATTGAGCTGCTCTACTAAAGAAAGACCGTAACTCTGATAGGAATAGAACATGTATTCCATTTTCCTTAAGGGAACTGCTTTTATAACCAAAACAAGCTGCTACCAATTTGACCACGGAAGCTGCACTGATAGAACTAGGTTTTAATTAACTATTTAAGGAATGTACATTTCTCGTTGGGAATTCTACATATCTATATCTTCCAGCTTCAGTTTTGTACCAGAAATTATATTTTGTATAAAGATTGGAATAAATCTTTTCAATTGTAGTTGTTATGTAGTTGGTAAGTAGCATGATGTGCAAAGTTTTATCAAAATCACATTCTTCCCCACTCCCCCCACCTTGCATTATGTAATAATGAGGATAGGGTAAGTATTGAAAAGTATTTTCAACATATTATCATGTAACTATTGAGGGTTACAAATTCAAAGTGCTCTCTTAAGTAGAAACTTATAATTATACTAGAGCTCATTTTTGCTTTGTACACTTCTAAACAGACAGAATTCATTGAAAAACAAGTTTTAGTAAAATAATGACTGACAAGATCTGCCTGTTTAATATTTCTTTTTATGCACCGGTTTACATACAAAGTTGTTGTACATTCTAAAAGAACTTTATAGAGACAGTTTTAAATTACCGTATATATGACTTCCTGTATAATAAAAACCCTGATTTTTTTTTTCTTCATATATTTGTATAATGTGATCCCTCCCAACTCCTAAGCAACAGCAGTAGGCCAACCATAGTCAAATATTGCAGTACATTATCCTGGACATATTTTATAGCAAATAAATGATTGATTGATTGACTGAATTGTTTACTACAGTTTAACCATTTGCAGGTTACTTAAAACCAGAAAATATTTTTAGATTATAATAACCTATTTTCTTTTTAGAGATAATGGTTTAGGGATTGAAATATTACTAATTAATCCATAGCCGGAGAAGTGGATTCATACCTTTCCCATGGGTATGTGTGCATAAGTGAATATATGAACCCAACAGGAATTGGAACTTAGCTCTCTGATTAACAATTTCAAGCCATTATCCATTACACCATCTGCACATTCAAGATTACAGCACCTCGTATTTCCAAGTGGTCACCCATCTGGATACTTGCCAGGCTCGATGTTGCTTAACTCCAGTGATCATACAGGAATGTTAACTAATGCTTCAATGTGTTGCGGCCATAAACCAAAATAAAATGTCTTCATTCTTTTTTGTATCAAGTAGATACCTCCACTAATTTGGTATATGTAAGGTTTAAAATGAATTTTTAAAAATGAAAAGGTTTCTTGAAGCTTTCATTTTAGCTTTAATTGAAAGCTAAAGGATCTAAAATTTACTATTTCCAGCAAAAAAAAAAAAAAAAAATTACTGTGGTGTATTTCAAATAGAAATGATATTGATTGGAATTTTTTTTTTTTTTGCA
Organism: Acanthosepion pharaonis; assembly: GCA_903632075.3. Lineage (NCBI taxonomy): Eukaryota > Metazoa > Mollusca > Cephalopoda > Sepiida > Sepiidae > Acanthosepion > Acanthosepion pharaonis. Next base: position 1,358,130 of record CAHIKZ030001057.1, read on the forward strand.
AAAATTGATCAAAACGACCATTTCTGACAAATTTGTAAACAAAAGTTAATTTCCCAGTTTCTTGCAAAAATAAAATGTAGATTTCTGAAACCTTATTTGAGGAAAATGCTCACAAGTTTTTTTTTTTTTTTTTTTTCAACAGGGGTTATTTTTTCCAGGGGGGGGGATAGGAGAGAGTATGACAACCCTTAAAAAAATGTGATCTTTTAATAATAGATTTATCAATTTGCATATCAGAAATTGTGTATATAATTACAGACAGAAACAAATTAAAATTCTTTTAAAAATATTCAGGGTTGTCAGATGGTAATAAGCTTTACAATATATGACTAGTAAATACAGTTTTACTTAACAATATTTTCTAAGAATTATCACACTGAAAATGAATTTTAAAAGATTTAAAAACTTTATAAATTATTCAATTTAAAATTGTAAAAAAATGAAAATAAATCTTGTAAAAATTTGAAAATTTTTTCCCTCTTCAGACAATATTGTCTTCAGTATATATTATTCGTAGAAGCAATTAAAATCTTCTCTAATTAAATAAGGTCTTAGTTTTACTGAGTTTTTTAATTTTTGATTCCGAACATATTTCTGGTAAGACTGATTTTGCAAAAACAATTTGGTGTTTTAAATGTTTCAAAGAATTCTGCTTTTAACTAATATAATCACTAAAAATTATAATGTTGAATTTCTCAAGTTTCATAAAATTGAGTAAGAGAGTGACACATAAAAAAAAAAAAATTTACTAAGATTTTCTAAAAATAATTTCATTCAATTGCAAATAAGTCCTGAAAATTTCATTAAAATCTGACAATTATTTGCATGAATTTCCAAATTAATGCCTCACTGCAAAAAAAAAAAAAAAAAAGACCAAAATTTGGTATGCGAAAAATTAGTACAACTGCTGATGCAAGTTTTTTTTTTTTTTTTTTTTTTTTAAAATTCAAACGTTCTAAAAATGGAGTAAAAAATTTAAATAATCAAAAAATACTTCCTCTTAATAATAACAATTTTGACAGTAAAACTATGTTTTCATTATGTTTGGAGCATATTTTAATCACAGTATGCTGATTTTTTTTAGTGTTTTCATGGAGGTACCTAGCATAAAGCTACCACAAAATGGCGGGAAAACCACCTACTAAAAAAGAGGATGAAGATTTAGTCATGTATTCAGGTACTGTCAACAGAGAGTGTGAACAATAAAGGAAATGACTGATATATTCAAGGGATTAATTTTTGTGCAAGGGCTAACAGTAGAAAAAGATGCCAAAGTATGAACGAAAATTTTAGCAAAGATTGACTATAATAATGTAACTACTGGAAATAGTAAATGATTATCAATCAATGCTAAGTCTGAAGTATGATGCTGAAAAACTTCTGAATAAAAAAAAAAATCTGTAAAAACTTTATTCAGATGTGGAAAATTACATATTGGGAAAGACTGTCCATGGAAAAATGCAAAGTGCTATAACTGTGGAAAAAAAAGATATATCAGATCACACCAGAACTAAACCAAAAAAAAATTTTTGCAGGAAGAAATTAATATACAGTATTGAGATAAAAAAAAAAAAAAAAATAGGCACAAAAAAGAAAAAAAAGGAAAATTGTTAAAATGCAAATCAATGATGTGGGAGTAAAAATGTTACTAGATACTGGTAGTGACATTTCATAGTAAATGAAACAACATGGAAAGAAATTGGAAAACCTTTATTAAAAAAAAAAGACTTAAAAAGTCGCAACTTCAGTTTCTGGTGAGAAATGATTTTTTGGGGGAGAATTAACATATGATGTTCATTTTCAAAATAAGCAGGTGAAAACAAAAGCTTATGTTCTAAGAAATGCAATGAATCTATTCAGTACAGACTGGATGGAACTATTTGAACTGTGGGATTTGCCAATAATGCTTATTGTAAAAATGTAATTGAACAAGTGACCAATTTAAAAAGTGACAGTGAAAAACTGAAGGAAGAATTTATAAAAAAAAAAAAAAAGAGTTTTCCTGATGTTCTGTCCAATGAACTGGGTCGGTGTAAAAAAAAAAAAAAAGAAAAAGGAAAAATGTTCGATGCCAGTATTTAAACTGAAATGGAGGGTACTATTCACAGCAGTAGAACAAGTAAATAAAGAGTTGGACAGGCCAGAAAGAATTGGGTTATTGCAGAAAGTAAACAATTTGAAATGAACTGCACCAATGGTGTACATTAAAAAAATAAAAAAATTTTTTTTGACTGGATTAAATAGTTGTCTTGAAAAACTGAACTTTTTCATAAAAGACCAAAATCAGCTGAAGAAAAAAAAAATTCATTGACGAAAGACCTGAAGGAATGGTTAAAATGTACATTTTTAATGTGTCAGCACCAAAACAAATTGGGGAACTTATAAGGACAAGTTCAAGGAAAAGAAAACACTACAAAGTATGTTGGCAAACATCCCAGAAAGAGGAGGGGGAGATACTAATACTAAATAAAAAAAATATTTAATCAAGTAGTAATCTCAAAAGCAGGAGGGATGTTGTGGAGTAAAGAGTACATTCCTGGTGACTCCATGAACTCATCCAACACCATAAAGAATTCCATGGTAAGAGGTTGAGGGTAGTCATATTGGAGTCGGTCTTCATACTAAGTGTTACGGCAATAGCCTAAGCATTATGTGTAGAGAATACTTAATGAAAGTGTGTGTGTGTGTGTGTGTGTGTGCTGGTCAACAGTACATTATGGAGAATAAAAAGGTCTTTTGTATTCACGGAGAATAAAAAGGTCTTTTGTATTCACGGAGAATAAAAAGGTCTTTTGTATTCACGGAGAATAAAAAGGTCTTTTGTATTCACGGAGAATAAAAAGGTCTTTTGTATTCACGGAGAATAAAAAGGTCTTTTGTATTCGGAGAATAAAAAGGAGAAGAATAAAAGGTCTTTTTGTATTCACGGAGAATAAAAGGTCTTTTGTATTCACGGGAGAATAAAAAAGGTCTTTTGTATTCACGGAGAATAAAAAGGTCTTTTGTATTCACGGAGAATAAAAAGGTCTTTTGTATTCACGGAGAATAAAAAGGTCTTTTGTATTCACGGAGAATAAAAAGGTCTTTTGTATTCACGGAGAATAAAAAGGTCTTTTGTATTCACGGAGAAGGTTTTTGTATTCACGGAGAAAAAAGGTCTTTTTGTATTCACGGAGAATAAAAAGGTCTTTTGTATTTTTGTATTCACGGAGAATAAAAAGGTCTTTTGTATTCACGGAGAATAAAAAAGGTTTTGTATTCACGGAGAATAAAAAAAGGTCTTTTTGTATTCACGGAGAATAAAAAGGTCTTTTTTGTATTCACGGAGAATAAAAGGTCTTTTTGTATTCACGGAGAATAAAAAGGTCTTTTTGTATTCACGGAGAATAAAAAGGTCTTTTTTATTCACGAGAAGAAAAGGTCTTTTGTATTCACGGAGAATAAAAAGGTCTTTTGTATTCACGGAGAATAAAAAAGGTCTTTTTTGTATTCACGGAGAATAAAAAGGTCTTTTGTATTCACGGAGAATAAAAAGGTCTTTTGTATTCACGGAGAATAAAAAGGTCTTTTGTATTCACGGAGAATAAAAAGGTCTTTTGTATTCACGGAGAATAAAAAGGTCTTTTGTATTCACGGAGAATAAAAAGGTCTTTTGTATTCACGGAGAATAAAAAGGTCTTTGTATTCACGGAGAATAAAAAAGGTCTTTTGTATTCACGGAGAATAAAAGGTCTTTTGTATTCACGGAGAATAAAAAAGGTCTTTTGTATTCACGGAGAATAAAAGGTCTTTTGTATTCACGGAGAATAAAAAGGTCTTTTGTATTCACGGAGAATAAAAAGGTCTTTTGTATTCACGGAGAATAAAAAGGTCTTTTGTATTATCCTAATGGTTATTGGGCAGGCAGTAATGGTTATGTTTCAAATTATTCTAAAGACAATCGAGTAGGAATAATAATTTATATTTACAGATGCTTTATCCCTAATCTTGAGCACTTTTACCAATAAATATAACCTACCTATATATAGTTTGTGAAATGTGCCTTTCTGATGTGCTAGTGGGTGGTGTCATTAGTGATGTTTTATAACAAGGATAATTGGGGGGGTCAGTTCTTTCAACATGAGACTTCCTTTCCTAGGGGACTCAATCAAGGCTAATCAACTTTCTCACAACTCCATAATAATCATTTCAATTTTAGGTTAGTTGATTGGGAATTGCAAATTTCATGTTTTTGTGGCATAACTGTCAACTATAGATATGTATAAATATATAGAAATAAAAACAGTATCTACAGAGTTTATACCCAGCATAGAGAGCTCTTCCTCCATCAATCTAGAAAACTTTAAACAAATACATACATATTTAGTACATGTTTGTGACATCAGAACCACTTCTTTCTTTTCATTCAGAAAAGATGTATTACTAAGTCATTAAAATATTCTACACCCAGTTCTAATTTTTTAATAAAGGAAACAGTGGGGAACCACGGTCCCCACCTTTTGCCGTGACATGGTACGGATAGAGATGTGAACATTTTTATAAAGTCTATTATTTATGCAGCTGGCATTAACGTATTATTTCATAAATGTGTTTTATCATAACACGTGACAATTTGACAAAAAAAAAATTGCTACTGAGCAAGAACACATACAATAATAAAAACCTTGTTTTCATAAAAGTATTGTTTTTCTGACAACAGTTTCTGTATTGAGTAGGTGTAATGCCAATTGTCTCAAGATAAGTAATAAAAAAAAAATTGCATTGTCACATATTTTAAAGCCACGTCAGTAAAAGAAAAGACTCCACAGAAAACATTATCAGATAATATTCAACAATGTTTTCTATGTAATCTTGTTACAAGGTCACGTGTTTAACACCTTCCAGTAAGAGTACAAATTAGTTAAACATAAGTATATTCAGACAATTTGTTATTTTGTAGATACTTATATACTTTCTTTAGCCACAAAAGAAAACAAAACGTCATACTGATTTGTATTTCAGTTATCCTATAATAATTGTACGCGACGCTCCCTTCAATTGTTTTCACAACCGTCATGCCCTGCTAATATCTCATAAATAATGGACTATTGTTTTGATTGAGTGAAAAAAAGGGAAAAGACACTACTTGGTTTCAGTGACAAAATGAAAGAAAGAAAGTGGAGAGAGAGAGAGAGAGAGAGAGAAAATAAGATTAAGCTGATAAGAACTTTGATTTTGGCCAGTGGTGACTGACAAAAGTGAGATTTTTTAAATGCACAATATTGAATGACAGAAAATGAGTAAGTCAAACACAAAAAAATTAAAAAATTAAAAAGAAAAAAGTTACCATAAATAAACATAGTCTGCTGAATTATTTTTAAATTATTAAAAGAAATGTTCATAAGATGGGGATTCGGCTAATTCTAGGTTAATTTATCAAATATCCTGGAGTGAAAAAGAAACACAAATAGAAAGTTTTTTTTTTTATCTAAAACTAAACTGTTTACATCAAACAAAATAATTCTAGGGATATGGAACATTAGAACACTACAACAATGTGGCCCGTGAAAAAATGTAAAACAGGAAATGAATCGGTTAAATGTTAATATTTTAGGTGTACGCAAAACAAGGTGGGCAAACAATGGAGGTTTCATCAGTGACAAATAAAAGATCATATATGCAGGTGGAAAAGAAAAATGAAAGAGGAGTAAGGCTGATATTAGACTAAGACATGAAGCAATGTATTCTGGGATATAGTCAAGTATCTCAAAGAATTCTTGTCACTTAAACTGAAAGGAAAGCCTTTTGACATATCCATCATAGTTGTATATACACCGACAGCACAAAGTACAGAATAAGAAAATGAAAAGTTTTAGTGTACGAAGGCTCAATGCAAATTGCAAGAAATTGTCAAGGGAAACATAAATACTGAAGTATGCAGAAAGAGAGAAGAAAAAAGGTGAAGTAGGTGGAAAATTTGGACTAGGAACTTTTAATGAATACAGATAAAAATGGGTCCAATGGTGCATGATGAATGAGCAGGTAGTAGCCAACACCTAGGCTCAAGAACACCCAAAACTTATATGGACATGAAGAAGCCCAGGAAGAGAAATGATAAACCAAATCAACTGTATAACTATCAACAAGAGAATCAGCAATACTGTTTTACACTGCAACACATATCCAAGTGCTGACTGCAGGAGTGGCCACCTTCCAGTGATATGTAAACAGACTGAAACTATGAAAATTAAAGAAGCACCCAAATTGCAATATGACAGACTACTGAATGACTCAAAGGTGAAGGGGAAATATATGGACAGTGTTAAAATAGAATGGAAATGAAGTGAGACACATTAAGAGAAGTCTTAGCCATGTCAGCAATTGAGGGCAACCCAAAGAAAACCAGACACAAAAAAAAAAAAAAAAAAAAAAAAAATGATGACAGATGAAATTCTCGATGATGAAAAGAAGACAAAAAAAAACAAAAAAACAGCCAAGGTATGGCACAGAATATAGTAAACTACACAAAGAAATTAGGAACAAATACAGGCAAACTAAAGAGAAATGACTCAACAAAAATTGTACAGAAATAGAAAGATGAGTATCATAGATAAAGCAGAAATGGATAAAAATATAAGTGAACTAACAGGACAAAAGACATGCTCATCAAGAGGATGCATAAATTATAAGGACAGGACATTGATATTAGAGAAAGAAAAAATACTTCAGAAATAAAACTAATACATTAGAGAACTCTTTTAAGAATGAAAGAGGACAACTGGCAATACAAAGAAATATTGAAAGATGAAGAATATTAAAATCTGAAGTGGAATCAGCACTGGCCAAAGTGAACAGAAACAAAGCAGCAGAGCAAACGGAGATGCTGGCAGCCTTAAATGATGGAGACCTAAGTAAATTCATTTTCATAGTACCGTCTAAGTGTTAGGTGCAAACAAATATGAACTCCATTGGACAATCAGCATAATGAGACATAACAAAACTTACCACCAGAATTCTGATGAATAGAGTGTGCAGCAGAATCAGACTAGAAATAGGACAAGAACAGTAAGTTCATTAAAGACACTGAGACAAGGAATGTGATATGCTTAGACTGTCAAGAATTTTGAGGGGATAAACTTTGATACAGCAGCTGCCTGTCTCACAAAATTCTCCTTTATGCCGGGTAACAACTTGGTCAATTCACTGGTCACATGCAAACCCTGTTTATATCTAGGTTGAGAAGTCAGTGATTGCTTGAGGTGCAATCAAAAATTTGCATGATGTTCTCATATATAAACAAAAGTCATGTGCACACTTTTTCTTTTCTGATGTAGGTTACATGTGACATGCTGTCACATGGTTTGATGAGGTAAGTCACTATTTTCTTTGCTACAGAATGATATCAAAAAGAGCAATACAAATACAAAAGGAAGTGGACCTATATTTTATAGATTATGCAAAAGCGTTTGACAAAGTATACCACAAAGAACTATGGGAACTGCTAAGTAACCAAAACATATTTGGGAAGGATATTAGAATAATCCAGAACCTATACTAGCAGCAAACCATCTGTATACAAACAGAAAATGATTTCAGTAAATATATGAAAACAGAAAGGGGTATAAGACAAGGATGTGTCTTCCCACTGAACTTATGCAACCTATACAGTGAGGTGATTCTGAGGGAATTAGAAGTCCTACCAGGATTCATTATTGGTGACCACAATCTTAGCAGCGTAAAGACACAGAAAGGAAACTACAAGAACTGCTATAAAAGGTAGCAAAGGAAAGCAAGGAGAAAGGCCTAAACATCAATTGCAAGATAGAATGCATGGTTGTTAACAAAACAAACAGCCTAATATGCAAATTAAAAAAAGTACAAGTTAAATTATCTGGGAAGTGTCTTAACAGAGGAAGGGAGTATGACACTTAAATCTGAAGGTGCATTGGGGTAGCAAAAGATGCCTTTCAAGAGCTAAGCAAAGTATTAAGGAAAAAAAATTCCTTAGAAACAAAGAGTATTGAACTGTTACATAATACCAGTTCTCCTATGGCCATGAATGCTGGATAATCTCCTCACAGATGAAACTTGAATCAACAGAACTGTGATTCTACAGAAGGATGCTGAGAAGATCATGGACTGAACATACAAGCAATGACAAAGTTTTGGAAAAAATTGAAACAAAAAGGATATACTTAAAATCAAGAGAAGAATTGAAATTTCTAGGGCACATAATGAGAAAAGAGGGCTTGGGAAATTTGATACTCACAGGATAGATTGAAGGTAAGAGAAACAGAGGAAAGCAATATATAACCTAGCTAGTGAACTTGAATGGATAATGGAACAAGGTTTAGGAGAGATAACAAAAAAAAAAACCAAAATTTATTAAGAACTACAGAGTAGTGGAAATTGTGGAGAGCCATAATCGCCAAAGTCATGGAGGGACAAAGCACATCGAAAAAAAAAAAAAAAGAAAAAAAAAAGAAAGAAAGAATATGATAAACAGTTGTGATATTTTTAAATAACACGAATCATAATGATTAAAAAAAAAATAAAACAAAATAACTCGATAATAAAAAAAAAGTGACTGTCGTGCAGATTATTTGCATTTTTCAAATTAAATGTAACCCCCCGCCCCACTAAAAAAACAAAACTCCAAGCAAATGTAAAATTATTTTTTGTATAAAATAAATAATAGTAACAAAAATAAAAATCTTACATAACGAATATGACGAAAAAATTACCAAAATTTTGAGGTTCAATATTTGGTTGACGTATGATTTTTAGCATAAAAATGATCACTTTTTAAAAAAATTAAAAATGTTTTTATTGAAAAAAAGAAAAAAGTCTACAGTACACTCTCTAAAGAATTTTTTTTAATTACTTAAAAAGATTACTAAGAACTTTCATTCCTTATTTGTGTGGATCAGTTGCGACATAAAATCCTAACAAAAACAACAATAAAAACAAATTATCAATTTATGCTTATTTTCAAAATATCTTATTGCCAAAAATAAATTCGAGAAAGTCTGAGTTGAAATAGTTCGCTTTTTTTGTTTTTTTTTTTAAATAAAAAAAAAATTAAGCAATGAAAACTGAAAACATATCAGTATTTATTCCGTTGCAGTAATTTTATCCCAGCTAGAGGAAATCACAAGCAAATGAGGTAATTATTGGAGGTAATTAAATTACTTGATGTAACGGCAACAATATTCCAAGTGGCACTACTACGCTACGCCCTTTTCTTATTTTTAGCATTATTGACCGAAATAAAAGACTTAAGTTTGAAAATATCAAACCAGAGACACAAATGGAAATATTTAAAAATAAGTTTACTTAATATTAATTAAAAAATAAAAGATCACACGACTTTTGCAAGATGATTTTTTTTCCTCAAAAAATCTGCCATTTTATTTGATTTTTACGAGCCTTCAAATAAGTCTTTATGTGGACATTATTTTGTTTGACTAATAAACATTAACTCAACAAGTATACAAAATACAAGCTGTACAATAGGCATTTAATTCATTGATAATTTAAAATATGATAAACACTATTTTCAATAATCTCAAAGTTTTACTAGTTTTGACCTTTTTTAAATAATTTTCTCGGGCTGTGAGTGAACTTACCATCTTCAGCATCAGCAAAGCTAAGCAAGCTCGAGGTTTCCCGTTTTTTCTTGTGTTTGGTTTTGGGCTCGCTATCCCCGTTGTTAACCGGTTCTTTGATAATCTCTTCCTTTTTCTCTGCGTCATTATTTTCCTCATCAGAATCACTGGTTGCTACCTTTCTCCTGAAATTTCGGCGAGGTTTCTTGAAAGTAGTAGCCATCTTTCAACCTTCAGCGACTAGCATGCTGGGATAGTTTTCAAATACGAAACTACATAATACAAATTTGAAATAAAAATAAGGTAATCATGATAAACATTTTGACGAAAAGTATTATTTAAATTGTTCAAGTAATTTTAATAGTTTTAACCAGGCATTAAAATCAACATTCTTAATTTATGTGCAATACACTACTATTTGTACTACAACTGCTACTTTCGAAATCTGAAATACTACTTCCTGTTCGGTAGCGTAAAAACACCAGACCGGGTAAACAATAAAATAGCAGTAACACTTCAGTTTGCTATGATATGTTTATGATTTGTTGTCACAAAAGTATTATTTATTTTTACATTTTAATACTACGTTTTGATTTTCTATTTGCAACATATTTTTTATTATTACTTCGATTGTTAGCTTATGATAATTTTATAAATATTAATTTTTGTTTATGGAGAAAAAATGCTGTGTAAAAAAGTGTAAAAATAAAACAAGCAATCAGTTATTTTTTTTTAAATTATTATTGCCTGCGATATTAAATTAAATGTTTACTTAAATTCGTTTTAGAGAAAGGTTTTTGCGTGGTCAAATGTTGAAATATGGTTTAAAATTTTTAAAATTATTGTTATTGAAAGTAACTTTGTAAACAAAATTTTGAGCAACCGGTGTATGATGACTTTATTACCCTGTTTATCGATGGTCGAATTTAAGTTGTCATTATTAATATTGGTGGGGAACATGAAAATTACTGATCAGCCTGTTAACGGCCACTGCATAGAAGCCAGACAACTTTTATTTTTTTTTTCGTTTATTCATATTTTATTTTATTCTAATTACACGAAGATAAGGAGTATCTTATTTTATTCTTATCACTCTTATCTAGGTAACTACCCCCACAATAAAAAAATGCTATTGGGCTCGTCTATTAGCCCAATCTTACCTTCTTCGAGTAATGCACTATTCCAACTTTCATTCGTAAATCTAGCCCTCTTTTTGGTTCATTTCTACCAATCAGGTCGCCCGCACGTGCACTTGGCGCAAAATCATTTTGGAGCCACCCACGTGACCATGACCTCTTAAAAAAAAAAAACAAAGCATGTGTGACAAGCAGATGCAGACCTAGGCAGATGCAGACCTGGGCAGTTCAGCAGCAGACCATTTTTTCGAGCGCTCACTCAAGCTTAAAAATGGGACGACTACTACTCCCGTCTCGACGAATCGAGACAACAATTCTTTCACGTTCAATATCTTCTATGAACTTCTTCGTCATTCAAGAATCTCAAACTATACATTCTCTTTGATCATCTACGATAAGTCAGTCAGTCTAGCAAACACAGAAAAGCGCTAATCTAATCCACGTAACTTGCGATTATAATTTTCCCGCGCAAAAAAAAAAAAAAACCCCACAACTGACTCACCCACAAACTCGACTCGAAGATTACTCTGTGAATACAAAGAACTTCAACTCGCAAGACTTTACTTATCCAAAGTGAATTATTAACGCCCACTACAATTTAAGTAAATACTATTATTGAACATATTTCATACTTACAGTTAAGGGTAGACTACTTCTGAATGACTCAATTCTAAATATGTCCAGGATAATGTCCTGCAATATTTGACTATGGTTGGCCTACTGCTGTTGCTTAGGAGTTGGGAGGGATCACATTATACAAATATATGAAGAAAAAAAAATCATGTGGCTTATAAAAAAAACAACAATTAAGGAAAAGGCAGTTGGAGAAAGATTTTTGAAAAAGCAGATACACTACATGACTACACTCATCACTGAAGTCCAGACTATATATTAGAATATTTTCTTAACACAACAACAGTCTATATTTCTTCATTCAATGCAAACGATGAAGACACACTCAAAATGTCACAAAGTGAGTTACACCACACACACTTTTTTCGTAAAATTTTAAATCGTTTATTTTACATACAAATGACACTACATTTAACAGAAATTCTCCAAACTCACACATTTTACACTATAATTGGCAGTTCATCAACAAGAACACTTTCTCACTCAAAAGTCTTATGGAATTAACATTAATTCCATTTATAATTTTACGCGCGCGCGAGTTTCCTCCCTTTGTTTTACACTCGTGCATGTGTGCGCGCGTGTTTTCACACCTACCTTTCACTCACAGCTAAAACATAGCAGTAACCTACTTTGAGCTCCTACTGATTTGGACTCATAACAGATTTTGAATTTTCCCGCGCGTTTCGCGGCGTTTCAAACGGCCAGCGTTTGCAATCCAGTTGCCTCTTAGCTATCGACCGGACTGGATGGGCAACTCATTTATTCCGTGCCCTTAACCCATATGCGGGCCGGAATATCTTATTTCAACAATGTCGACTGCACCCTCTACCAAGACTTTTTCTCCTTTTGAAGCTGCCAACAGGTCGGACCTTTTTCTCCGTTTTCTACTAGAAGACGTTTTAGAGATACGCGACACTGTCGCGAGCAAAAGTTCGTATGCAACTAATGGCGAATTTTTATCCCTCGACAGGGGCCTAATAAGTATAGGCAGGGAGGTCCTACTGAACGAACAAATTGCTAATCACAGGTCAGGACCTTTTTACTCCGTTTTCTACCAGAAGACGTTTTTAGAGACACACGACACTGTCGTCGGCAGAAACTTCGTGTTCAACAGGTGACTTAAACTTACCCCTGGCTTCGAACCAAATAATACAGGCAGGGATAGTATTACCTGTGAAAAAAAAAACATTTTTCGTCTTTCTCTTTGGGCTCGGGCCAGAAACCATTCTACAAGACCATGCTTCGTTTCTCCCGGCTAGATGCCCCCAGCAGTCCAGAACATTTACCAGCGGCCAATTCAATATTACCTTTGAACAAAACATTTTTCGTCTCTCTCTTTGGGCTCGGCCAGAATCATTCTACAAGACCATGCTTAGTTTCTATCGGCTAGATGCCCCACACAGCAGTCCAGAACATTTACCAGCGGTCAATTCAATATTTACCGAACATTCTTTATAACTTTGAACCTGTATTAAAAAATATGCATAATCACTTACAACTTAAAATATCCACAGTGAGTACTCCTTTCTATCTGTGCGCACATTCTTTTTCCGGAACTGTATAAAACTTTCTTTTCCCGCCTTTGGCCATCTTGTATTTCTATTTTGGCGCGGAACATTTTTCATTGATCCCGACCTTGGGATGAGTTACGTGTTACTGTTTGATTAAAGTTTACTCATGTTTTTATAAACAGATGTCTTTGGCATTTTATTCCGCTATCATAATATATTTTATTTTATGCACTTGTTGATTGACCCCTTTCCTCTCACTGTTCATTCACGCATATATTTATTATTTTTTTTTACTTTGCTTGTAGACTCGGTGGTTTAGTGTGGTGTCTGGCACAAGGCCACTTAGTAATAAACCAGCACTGCACGCTGCCGGGTCTGCAACAGTCTAAAAGAACAAGTAAATTTCAGCATTTTAAACACATTCAGAAATCCTGTTTTGTACATTTTGTTATATATAAATTCTATTTACTTGTACAACTTCTCTTGTTGAATTTCCTTTGTTTCTTCTTGTTTCATATTTTGTGTCAATTCTGTTTAATATAAATTAATGAGGGTATCTGACTGCAACAACTTAACTGCGACAAATTAATAAGGAATTATAAAAGATTTAAAGCATTGTCCATATAGTTAAATTTCTGTACTTGCTTAATTTGACATTTTCCAATTTGTAGCTCACTATGCCAGGCAAACTTTTTTTGATTTAATTGAAATGAATCATAATAATAGGACACTTAATGAAGATCAACGAACTGCACTAAAACATTGTGTGCAGTAATAGTTTGCACATTATTATAAGAATTTGAAAAGGATAGTAAAGGGAGCTAACTCTTTACTATTCAAAGATCAACATTGAACATGAAATCCTTACTAATCCGGGACTCTGATTGGCTAACTACTGTCCAATCAGGATCCCTTCTTGGGGACATGTGGTAAACTTAATCCCGATGTTCTTCTTCAATTGAAACTAACGGCCATAGCAACCATGTATTTATTGGAGCCATCCTTTCTGATGTTAATGGAGTACAGAAGCTACAAGACTGCAAATCCCATTTGTTTCTTGGTCACTCTTCTAACATTTAAGTCTGCAAATATGAATTATACTTGCAAGACTTTTTTTCTACCCATGCATACACCTCTCTGTACATTAAACCTGTTGAATTTAATACTGCCTTTGAGTTACTTCTCTTCTTTAATTGTGTCCATCTTTGTCTTTGACTTTGTGGAATTAACTGTAAATGAAGAAAATCTTTACACTGTTACTGTTTAATAACTCTCCTTTCATTTAACCTGGTACAGTCATTAAGCATCCAGTTAGGATTGAACTCAATACCCAGTCAATAGTATGCTCTACTAGCTTGTCAGTAACAACTAGTAGTGTTTTCTATTAATATTTCCTAATGTATTTTGGTGGGATGGTTACTAAGTTTTAATTGAGCCTGTGTTTTTTAAGTGGAAGAAGGTAGCTAGCTCTTGTGTGCTTGGCATATATCCACTAAGTTTGAGAAACAGGACTTGATGAATTGAAACTTTCGGATATTTGTAGTTAAATGGCAAATATATAGAAAATTCTGAATTTAAAATGCCACTGCCTTGCAGTCATACCCAATCATGGGAAAGACTTCAAAAGTAAACCCAGAGGACAAATGCGACATCCATGTAGTCATATAAATCTCCTGATTTGAATCTGTTGGCACTATGTCATGGTAGTTGAAATTAATATCAACTCAAGCCCCAGGGGTCCATCCCTCCAGACAGTACCTCTCCATTGAGAGGATGCTGGGGTCATTACCCAGTGCCTGAGGTGTCCCCAAAAGGGTAAGTGTTGAGGGGGCTTGAGCAATTTTTGTATGGTGTTTCCTGAAATTCCACATTAAACTCCAACCTTGTGTCATATACTTTTGTGACATGGGCATGTGGATAGATACTTAACTAGAATATCTTGAGATTTGGTGAGCGGGAAACCAACCAATGGTCTCTAAATACCAAGGACTCCATCAGAGCCCATTACACTCCAGGTCAAACTGCAGCCAACGTCCTCTAACCTAACGGCTGGTCTTGGTCATGGACACATAGCTGTTGATTCCATCTGGGAAATCTCTGCTCTGGCCATTGATTTCAGTCAAGAAAGACCTCTGCCAGTGACACTGTGTTGTCACCACACTGGCTGCATAATGTTCAAAATTATTTCTTTCACTCTGGTATATTTTGGTCCTTGTTTGTTTGGCGGAAAAAGTGAAGGTAGTAAAATAATTACTGAAACGTGAACCTTACCAACCTGATTGCAAAGCTCCTTTACCAAGGAGTAGAGGGGGGGGCAATTGAAGGTGAAGGAAAGGCAAAAAAAAAAACAACAAATGTTTTTTCTACTACAAAATAATATAAATATTAATAAAGATAATTTTTTAACCAATGCCTATTTGAGCCAGTTGGTATCTGAAATTCTTGTGTTGACTGCCAAAATTGTTTTGGTAAATTGGAGCCAACCTTTGGCTCCAAAAAGTTTTGCAGTATGACCATCAGCAGGAGTGGGAGATGTCAAAAGATTGGAAAACTGACTGAGCATAGACTCATGGCTGTGAAACTGACTCCTTAACAAAGTTTTGACAACCAAATTGTCATTTTCACAACAGAATTAAGTCTTATTTTCTTCCTGACTATTGTAACAAAATAGTCGTTTCTGTGATTATTTTGTTACAATAATACTGTTCTGAAAAAAACGCTCTACATTGAAGTCTTTGAACTCTGAAGGCATGAATGGATTCTGTCATGAACTTCGACAACTCACATCAAATCACAAGGACTATTAAGAACATCCATATTTTATACCTTTAATGTATATATGTATATCCTTTTAACTGGGTTCAAACTCACTGAAACCCTTTTATTGTACCTTCTTCCTTGTAATTTGCATTGTTTTGTATACATTGGCATTTTTCTTGTGATATCTCATGTTATTTGATTGATTTTGATTGTAAACTTGTTCTTTTTCCAACAACTCTCATTGAGCCTTATTTTAGAAAAAAATAAGTTACTTGTCCATAGATTTATTATCCCCTTTTCCTGGCACACAAACCACCAAATTTGTGCATTCCTAATATTGAGTAAAATTTTCTTTTCTTTTATTTTAATAAAATTGTTTTGGTTTTAAATCTCACTGAGCATCTCTTGTCATTTTCTTTTTTACAGTGTGCCTTGTTGTTACTTGATCTCTATTCTTTCAAATCTCTTTTAACCAAACCCTCAAAAAATATGCATTAATTCTTGTTTTTTTTTTTTCCTTTTTTTCTAATATTTTTACAGTATATTTTTAGAAAAATTTACTGTAAAAATATTAAACTGGCGAATTTTGTTTAGATAATCATATTTTATGAGGGAGGAGGTGATTGATCTGCATTCTTTTTATGAGGGAGGTTCAGTTTGTTATGTAACTTCAACATAAAATGGATCCTTGGAAATCCTTTGGAACCATATAATTTCTTAATGACGATGGAAAGTAACCATGTTTTTTCATTGCACTGGTAGTAAAGTGGGTGATCAATTTATGTTGATTCTCATAGTGAACTGAACTCCTATGTAAAATTTAAACAAATAAATAAAAAAGGAAAAATGGATTATAGTAAAATGAAAAAGTTTTGTTGTATATTGCTGCTGGACTCAAATAAGGTGATGGACACATATATAAAAATATATAAATATCTTTATTGTTCGAGTTGTAGTGAATGAGTAAAGTGGGGGGAGAATCAAAGAAGTTAGGACTGTGGACACAGGAATTGGTGGAGACATATCTTTTGTGAAACTCTAGTCAGCCTCTCTGCCAGGCCAAGAGTTAGACCATTTTTATAACTTTTGGACACCTACACAACTTCTCATAGCTATGCCTTCTTTTGGTATGTTGCCCACGCAATTTTGTGGCCATGCCTCTTCTGGCATGCTCCCATGCAAGCACATATCTCCTGCTCAGCACACCTGGGCACCCTGTTTATTCAAGGTTCAGGACATCTGTGCATCCTGTTTATTTTAGCCACCGGATGCATTTCCTGTTTATGCTATCACCCATTCTGATTTTCACTCACTCTCTGATGCAGCGGAAGGTGGGGGTCAAAAATCTTCCTCAACCGATATCTAACTTTTTTCAAAAAAGTTTAAAATAAAAAAATATTTACATCGGAAGTGTTGGGGGAATCTGAAGCTCCGACAAAATAGAAGAAAAAAATATGTAACTTTTTTCCATTGTTACCTTAATGAAAAATGCCATTTAAGAATTTTGTCAGATAAAATTAATGTCATAATTAAATTCAGTAAATCAAAATTATGTTAGCACCATTCTTAAAGATCAGATCATTGATCGTACTGTTTGGTATCATACTGTCCTTAGGGACATTGTCAACACAAACATAAGTGTTGATGGGGTCAACTTGCATTGGAGGCAAGGGATTAGAGAAAGTGTGCTGAGACAATCCTTGCAACCCAGGCTTCTTTCATCATCAGTGCCAATTGCAACAGAGACTGTCACTTGCACATTGGCATGCACAGTCATAACAGATGTTACTGCAAGCATATATCACCTCAGGAATGCATATATTATGGTTTCCTGAGACTCGGATTCTAATAATAAAAATATACCATAAAAGACTTCTGACTATTTTATTAACATGCCAGAAGATTAACCTGTAATTTAATTGACATTAAAATCCCCATGTCTGAGTCCTACAGTCTTTTGTCCTGGCATTTCTTAATCCACGTTAGCCTCTAAAAGATGGCAAATCCCTATATTCATACAGATTTTAAATTCTTGATTCTTAATTTTAAATTCTGAAACCTAAACCCTCTAGACTTTAGTATATAAGATTTATACACTTAGAAAAAACATGTAATTTTGACAAAATAATTGTTTAGTTACTATTTTTTAATTTCAGTACCCATCAAATCTTTTTCAAATTGGTCAAAAAGTGCTGTGTAACAGGTTGTAATGGTATCTATAATGAACAAAATAATGTTTGTGTATTTTGTCTTCCCTTAGATCAGAATGAGCAAGAATGATGGCTAGAGGTAATACCTCAAGACAACACTCTTGATAAACCAAATATTGTTGTTTGTAAAAGGCATTTTCCATCTGATTATGAAACAGTGATTATTAGAGAAAAAGTATGATCATCAATATTTGATCATTTGCCATCAAGTGTATTATATAATCCTCAACTAAAACTAGGAACAGCAAATAAAACTTCTGCTTCTGGGTGAAATGTGCAAGCTGATGAGTTGGCACAGTTTCTAGAAAAAGATAAAATCCTCACTTTTGAAAAATTCTATCAAAATATTGATCAACAAGACTGTGTCAGCAGTTACATCTTATAAATCAAGCAATAAGTTGTTCATCCAGTTTGTTGATTTTTTCACTGGCAGTATTCCAATGTTTTCTTAAGATTTTTGAAAACTTGATCTTTGAATGTTACCCTGCTGGTATATATACAACAATTTTTCTCTTTCTAAAAGTCAAATATCAATGTTTCAGCATTGGTACAAATCAATGAAGTAATTTGTTATTTTAGTAACTTAAAAATTGATAATAAGAAAAAATTTTTTCACTACAAAGGATTGGGATGAAACATTATGATTTGATATTCTTATTATTATGGAGGAAATTTATTTGGTTTGGCTGAAAATTCTGAGGAATTAGCAAAAGCAGTCTTGGGCATCATGGTAAAAAGTTTAAATGGTGGACAAAAATTTTCATGTAAAATGATCCAAGTTGCAAAATTAGAGGCAACTTTTTTGTATGAAAAAGTTCAATATTTGTTGATACAATCAAACATTTAAATGGTCGAGCAATTGCAAACGTATGTGATGACAACAGGACCCATCAGTTTTTTTTTTTTTTTAAATTGACAATATTTTTAAGCCTTGGATAACTAAAAATGGTGTGTACTTACTTTTGGATTATATCCACCTTTTTAAAAATTGGAATTATTGGATTACTGAACCTA
Source organism: Acanthosepion pharaonis (assembly GCA_903632075.3). NCBI lineage: Eukaryota > Metazoa > Mollusca > Cephalopoda > Sepiida > Sepiidae > Acanthosepion > Acanthosepion pharaonis. The sequence continues at coordinate 1,376,981 of CAHIKZ030001057.1, forward strand.
CTTCTGAATTACTGTTTTATTCTGAAGGTAAAAAGATGACAGAAAAATTGTAAATTGTAAAAGGTCTTTTTGAGTAAGAAAAAACTCAGTTTGTTAAGCAGTCAAAACTAACTGATGTAGCAGTTTACCAAAAACCTGTTGAGCAACAAAATGTTTCCAATTGTTTAATAGGTCTTGTGATCAAACTGTAGCATCTATTAAAGTGCACCCATTATTAAATGGGGGAAGGATACTGCAAAAACAGTTAATTCCATTGAAAAAGTTTAAAATTTTTGAAAATTGTCTGTGTCAAAGAAATATATGGTGACACTAAGAAAAATGATTCATTGAAAAAGGTGACGTCAGATTTAAATGATGAACATCTGTTATTTCTTTCTAATTTTGGAAAAATGACAAAAAGATTGGGAGGAAATCAAGGAAAAAGAATGAAATCATTAACAAGAAATACTAGTTTAATCACTGAACATACATGCAATGGCTTAATTGATGTTTGTAGATATTTGCTAAGTAGTGGATTTAATTATGTTAAGCTCGGTGAATTTACCACAGGCTATTTAGAAAATTCTCTAACCAAAGGAAAAGAAAGAATTTCTTTTGACAGCATAGGTTTATATTAGCACCAGTTGCTGGTTGCAGCTACTATTGTATTTTTTCCATAGTCAAGGATCAGTGTTGCATCTTTCTGTGAACAAATGTGCTTTCTCACTTTGATTCTTGCAAATGCAACACTTCACAGAGTTACTTTGAATATTATAATTTGTCCAAGGATATTTCGCAAACAAATAGTGTTGAAAGAGGGTCACAACATATTCTGTAGCCATAGCAGCAGTGGTGTGTCTAACCTGATGGAGCCCATCCATCTTCAAGCTGGTTTTGAATTCAGTGTTTTTCACTTCTAGAATGGTTGTCACCCAAAACTAAAGAGCCAAATCTGTCCTGCTGTTAACCCCAGCTGGAAGGAGAGATACCTCTATCTCTACCTTGAGTGGCACTTAAGCCTTGTATTGAGTGAACATTAGTATAAAGAAATAATACCCTTTGAAGTAAACATAACAGCCTTGGATGGAAGTTAAACTTGACATGGCAATCCCACTTCTATGCGAAGTATCCCTTCATGATGTGGGTATGTGTAGTGAGTTCAAAATAATAACAACTCCATTCATCCACTCCCTTCAAATACAGAGGACTGAGGATGAAGAAGGAAAAAAATTAGCAAACATATCTAAAAATTTTTTTTGGCCAATGAAAACCTTGCCTTCACAGAAATTAGCTGGTCAGCCAAGAAGAAGGAAAGAAAGTAGTGAGCATACACAACTTTTTTTTAATATGAAATGAGGAGAAAAATTAATCAGAGAAGAATGTCTAAAGTTATGTGAAAGATTTTGTTTCAGTTCCTTGTGACCTCATTGAAGTACTCACCAGCATAAAATTACTCACCAGTTATATTATCAGCCTTTAACCAGCATGCAGCACTTCAAGGAATTTTCTCTCAATAATCCAAGAAAGCTAAGTATTTCAAACCTTCATCTACTTTTAAATGTATATAAACCATATATCTCTTTGGTGAGCAATAAACTCGCTTAACTTTGACTTAAACATTTTTGAATATTATTTTGTGTCAGATCATTTAATCTGTTGTATGAACATTTCTTCTTTATCACAATATGTTAAAAATATGGACTTTAAGAATTTTGATTTATTTTCCCAAAATGTGCTATTGATACTACTTCAAGTGTGTAAATTTATGAATAAATTCCTTATTTTGAAAATATTTTTGTTAAAATTACCCATGTGTTTTCTCATCATTATCATCCTTACCTGGCACATCTCAGAGGGTATCCCCCAGATGAGACTATGCCTGAAGGACGGAGTCTCGTCTTGAGAAACTGACTCCATTTTTATATGGTCTATAGGGAATTTTTGCCCGAGTCTACAGGCTCGGATACCCCACATTAAAACTCGGCCTTGTGCCACACTTTGCTGTGTGGGGCAGTGGGTAAATAATTATCCTTCTTTAATTTTTTTGCCATGGGTAAATCAACTGTTCATTTTAACCCCTAAACCCCACACCAACACAGGTGATCATGGTTCTCCACGACTTCTTATTCTTTGTAGCTTTAAATAACATTGGTCTTTTTACCATCACTCACTGTCCCTGTTCTGCCATCCATTTACACAAGCTTGTTAGGTATGTTACTGTTTCACTCTGTCACTCTTACCTTCAGTATGGTGTGTGAGTGTCAAATTCTCCAAGCCTTTTTTCCTCAATGTGTCCTTGAAATTTCAACTGTCTCTTTCTGATCTTAAGTATGTGTACTTTTATTTCTATTTTCCTTAAAATTTACTTGTTACATGTCCTGTCCATGGTATTCTCAGCATCCTTATATATAACTGTTTTAGAAGGTATTTCTTTTTGAAAAGAAAAAATCCTGCAAATGAATTTCTATGATTTATTTTGAAAATGAATAGCAGTAAGTAATGATTTCAAATAAAATGATACAGCTCAATAGTATTGTCATGAAGGCAAATTTAATTTTCTGTTTAATTGTCACTTCCATCAAAAAGTGGGTAGGGCTGAAGCTTCCCAGCATCCCCTATTGTGCCTTGGATGCTCATTCACCCAGCAGTGAATTGACATTTTTGTTCAAATATATAGCTATGCTAAAGAGGGTAAGAAGTGAAGTCATGCCTTTCCCAAGGCGTAAAGTAGGTATAAGAAATTTAAGCTGCTGGAGTGTGTATCGTCTGCTTTTCTGAGAGAAAGCAGGTGCCGTGTTGTGCACTTTCTTAATTTTTGAATTTCAAAAATAATTTTGGTACATTTTGATTTAGTGGGAAAACAGCTGTGTTTGTTTTTCATTCAGAACCAATCAAAAGTTTTCCCACCAAATTCCGAGACGTGAACTTGGAGCCTACTTAGATGTTATAAATGGGGGCCTTGGATTTAATTCAAGGAGTCAATGAACATCTGCTGCTAGAACCTAGGTCGCCCTGGTCCAAAATGAAAAACAATACAGAAGAAATTTGACAACCACCAGTCAAGAAATGAAAGGAACATCAAAGTCACTCCCACATCAAGGAAAAGTTTTGGAGTTTTAACAAAATATTTTTCTTTGGCTTATTCTGTCTCTACGTTGAATTCTTGTTGTTCCTGAAATAAAAGGTACTAAGGAAAGAAGGAGGCAGAGACATTGGAAATTAATTTAGGAACTTTATTACAGTAAATGCCTTCCTGAGCAAAAGACACGTGTTTACTCGTTGAAAGTTCAGGGGGAAAGAGTACGATTCTTCTCCTTTTTCTTTGGTGCTAGGAAGCTCTTCTTTTCTCATGCATGCGCCATTTGTTCTTCCTGTTGGGGGCATCCTGGGAGATTCTTCTTTTTATTTTTTTGTATTTCTTTTATCTTATTGTGTTTTTTATTTTATTTTTATTTTATCAATATACAATCCCCACAAGTCTTCAGCTGGTGTGATTGTTCTCTTATTCACTGTTACCATCAACTTTACTTTGAAAATTGTACCAATTCTTTGAAAACTATCCAAAAAAGTATTTACCCCTTTTCTACATTTTTAGTTTTCTATTCTGAGGACCTTATGCGGCATTATAATTTTTTATTGTAAAAGGAAATATATTTCATTTGCCTTTTTACATACATGTTATTGGACATCGTTTGGCTCACAATGCCCTTAATTTGTGTAATTCTTTCAATTTTGTGTGTTAATAATATATTTATCCTAAATTCGGCTCGTGTCGTCTGTCTTTGTTAATGTTGTGTATCCAAATGTTACCTCAAACATTTGTTTGAACTATTTTTTTTTGGTGTTTTTTACTAAATAAAAAATACATTTATGGGCAAAAATAACCTAGGCAATTCCGTATCGATACCTATTTACTACCCAGCACATTCTCGGCAGAAACTAATAATATATAATTATTCTTATAGTCGCTTTGTTAAAATTTTGCACTTACAATTTACAGTCATAACACGATTGAAAATTTAATAAGCAGGGGAGGCAACTCTTAAATCCTCAGCTCTGCTTTAAAACGAAATGTACCTTGCAAATAATTCGTCAATAAAAACTATCTTCTGAGTTTATAGACGTTAGGAGTGGGACAATAAAAAAAACAAAAATAAAGAAAAAAGCAGTTATTGTCAATAGGCAGGTATCACCAAAATGCGTCCTCATTTTCGATAATAAAAAAAATAAATAAAAAACTGCTACTCTCAGTATTTTAATTTTTTTTTTTACTAAAACTCAGGGAAATATCCGAAATTAGATTTTCAGTACTTTTTTTAAATTTTTTTATTAGGACAGGTTATTTCAGAAAACTGTGTAAAAATATATTTTTTGGTTAGTTTCACCAACCTATTTCGATATACTATGTGTATAAGTTTAAAAATTATTTTTTTATGGGGGTTCGCGATTTTTTTTTTTTTTAACACACAGAAGATGTTATTTTAAAAAACAACAAATAAATAAGAAATTTCGCAATATCACCTGTGAGTGCTAAAAAAAAAAAAAAAAAATTGGTCCCGGTTTCAAAATAATTCAGTAAAAACAAAAATCAATTTTGTTGTAAGTTTGTACTTCAGCTTGCATAATTTAATAAATAAATACACACACACACACACACACACACACACACACACACACACACACACACACACACACATTTTTTCAGATTAGACAGGAAAAAATCGACATTCGATATTTATTTTTGAAAATTTTACTTTTAGTTTTAATTTTTCAGTGAGATTTTGAAACTCATCCAGCTCGCTACAAGAGATGTATTAAATAAAAAGTAAAGACATTTTTGAAGAATCGAAAGGTGTAAATTTTTATGCTGTTTTCGAGTATGAACATTTTTTAAAAAGTTTTTATTTTTTATTTTTGCAAGAGGTAGATTATTTTTAGTATGGAAGTTCAAAAAGGAAGTAATTCAATAATCCTGTGATCGTAATGAATCGTATCAATTCAATAAGTCTTTTTTTATCACTTTACGCAAGTTTTTGTAGCACTGCCTTTAGTTTAATAAATTTTGAAATCAGAATAATTAAAATTACCTTTTTGGTTGCAATTAGATATTTTATGACATCAATCAGGTAAGTAAAATAAAAAAAAGTGAATTAAGCTCAATCATTAAACTAGTTTTTAATGAATTTAATTTTTTAAAACTAATGTAGCATAAAAACAAAGTTATTCATTCTATTATGTTTCACAAAAAAAATCTATGAAATTAAAAAAAAATATTTTCTTAAATTATTGGTTATATACGGTTCATCTGTTTTTTAAATAAACAAAATTATGTTCTAGATTGTAGTTGTTTTTGTCCTTCGTACTTTAAAAATTTGACGCGCGATTTGAGGTGATAATGCTGTTGATGACCTATATGACATTGATAGCAGCACATGGGCTACCGTGCATAAATAAACATTATTTTTATTATGCTTTAAGCAAAAAGTAAGCATTGATTTTACAAAATTCAGTTAATTATATAAAAAAATATAGGTTATCTCCCCTCGGTTGATAACACCTGCTGATAGAAAGCTAAATCCATTTATTTGTTAGTAATGGGTAAGACCTCAAAATCAGGCGCCAAATGATAGATGCCGAGACGACCACGAACGGAAATGACTTGTTTGAGCCTACTTAAAGAACAGGCGATGCTGGCCACGAGCAAACCTGAATGATACAAGGACAAGCAGCTATCGGAAGAAGAATTAACAGCATCAGATACGTTCAATCAATTCCATACAGATAGATGTATTTGGATTCCGTCCCCGATACTGTAGAGGACCGTGGGTGTTTACGTCTTGTTGAATTAGGAACACGTGCTGTTTATTCCTGCTAGAAGAAGGTCCAACTACAAGAACATGGCGGACTCAAGTTGAGTCCAACCGAAGATGTAAAGAAAACAAACAAGACCGATATATATATATGTCAACAAATATATGTATTAAACAACAAATTTACAAGTGACAAAGACATCAACATTTGTGTTTGTGTGTGGTTTGTATTTTGGTGAATGTTCGTACATATGTGTATGTGTGTTTCATGGCGTTTTCCCATAAATGGGCGAAAACGCGGATCTCTGCGAGAGATCACATTTTAAACGTGTCCGCTGAAATGCACAGTAAAAAAAGAGAACAAAGTAATAAATTGCACAGTATTTATAGTATAGGTAGAGCGTGCTCTACTGACAATTAAGAAATTAAGGAGGAGTTAACTCCGACAATACCATGAATTTTAACCATTACGTTTTTAGCAATTCTATATTCGTAATTTTCGTTGTATAATATATTTCTTATATAAATTATGTTTTTAAACTGCTCAATTGTCTCATCTTTGTTCATCTGCCACGACTCAATTTAGGGAGTGGTTAAATTAATCCTTTAAAAAATTCATTAATATACTTTAAAACAAAACAAACAAATATTGGATTTTTAAGAGATTTTTATATTTGTTGTTTTCTTTTGTCGCCGACAATGGAGGTTTGATGAATTGATGACTTACCGTGAAAATGTTTAAAAATGTCTAAAATCTTTATTTAAATAAGTAAAATTATTTTAAGGATTAGATTTAGGCTATTATATTTCAAATAAAACCAGAATTTAACTTAAAGACATTTAAATTATTTAAAATGTGTTTTTAATTTTTTAGGAAGTCTGGCGTGGTATCTATCAAAAGCGTTATTGATTGTAAGGTACAGGATCTGTAGTTGTCGATTACAGTAAACGTCTTAAAAGAGAAAATGTATTCATATCATTTTATTCATAAAGCAATAATGTTTACGAATCAGAAGTTAAAATAAGAAAATTGACATTATTTGGACTATTGTCTTCATCTTTGTCGCCATATTTATCACAACGTTTCGACCATTGTACGCTCCAGCCTTCTTCAGGTGGTTGGAATTTCGAACTGAACCCTTTATTTCGCTCACTGGGGTAGACTGTTCTAGTTCCACGTGCCATGTTTAATGGATATCAGTTATCTATTGTTAATTCCCCTGTCCAAGTTCTCCGCCGCCTTAACTGACACTCTTTGGGTCCTGTCACTGGATCTAACCAACGCCTTTATCCACTGTGCCATGTGCCCTTGAGGACATCTGGGTATGAATTTCTGAGTATTATAAACCTAATGTCTTCAGCAACCATTTTTACCAGAGCTCATATTGCAACTTTGTTATCATTGCTTTTCTCTGGCACTCCTTATTACTGGTTCCCATATTGTATTTATTCTATGCTTGGTCGGTTCAGGAGATTTTTGTGGCCTAACATATGTGCTGATTCCTTAAGTTTACGAATTTTCCAATGGTGTTCCTTGTCTATGATATCAACATGATCCAACAGAGGGCGGTGATCTCCCTTCTCTCTCCATATATGGTCAGCCACGCCTGATTTTTCTATTCTCCTCGCGTTACAGCTTTCTGGTGTTCTTGAAGCCTTACCTTGAGGGGGCGGCCTGTCTCTCCTTTATATTTCTAAAACATTTATTAGTCTTTTAATTGTCTGGTCTCATTCCAAAAATTAAGTACACATGAACAGTAAAAATATGTATTGAAAATGAAAACGAAAAAATGTTTACAATAGGATAATACTGGTCAACAAAAAATTTTTTTTTGAAATGATGTAGAGACACCAAACATCTTCTTTTTTTTTTTTTAGCTAATTTGAGGGGGGCACTGAATCTGAAAATGACCGTACTTTTTCTTGGTTAGCTAACGTTTTTGCTGTACAGAAATGCCTCATTTTTGGAAAAATCATTTTTTTCATTTCTTTTCTGTATATATGATACAGAACAATGGCAATATTTCTCAAAATAAAATCGTAGAAACCGCTTAATTCGTATTTAAACCAACAAATATTGGTCTGCTTATTGAGAAATACTACTTTTGCAATAACAATCAGACCCTAAGTCTTTTAAAATAACACGATTGAATATACCAAGACCAACAAGTATTTTCATCAAATCATTTAATAGACTAACAGAAGAAATAAAAACCTTCGTGAACATAAGAACTATGGCAAAAATGTTATCTTTCTTGATTGTCTGTCATGTTCAATGTTATTTAAGTCCATTTTGATACTCCAGCAGTATCATGTACAATGGAATAGGTGCATTCAATTGGGATGTCTTTAGTTGGAGTTTCTTTTCAACTGTGGAAACAAAATGCTCTCAATGTGCTTGGTTTCCTTCCGAGGTGAAAGGATGAAAGTAATGGGATAAATTTATGAATATCAAACAAGATTTTAGGGTTTCAATTTTGTTTATATCACCTTAATTATCAGGTTTGCTAATGTGTATTATTGGTAAAGTTTATCAGTTAATTTGAATTATGGCGATAAATTTAAAAACTTCGGTACATCTATTTTAAAATTTTGGACTCAAAAACACTTTTTTTCGTATAAAAAAGTTTATTTCAGGTGGCTGACATAAATTGCTCGGCCTACCTAAAAATAGATGGTTTTCTACGACCTTTATTAACTAAATTTTGCGATAAGCCAATATCGTAACTTGATCTTTTTTTCAAAAATGAGCAATTTCAGTACAGTAAAAACGGTAGCTAACCATAAAAAACTAAGGTAATTTTCGAAACCAGCACCATCAAATTAGCTAAAAAATGTGTTTTGTTTCTTGGCATCAAAAATCGTGTTTACTAATGTAATAGATCTGAAAAATTGTAGAGCGAAAACGGAAAGAAACAGTAAAACAGTCAAACACCAAATGACAAAAAAAAAAAAAAAAAAGGAAAAAAAGATTTCTGTATCTGGTTAATAAATTAATGCTTTGAAAATAAATATTTAACATTTTTCAACTAACGGGTCGCTTTCACGCCAATAATAATAATAAAAAAACGTGTTTCATGATTCCTTTGAAGTCTAGTTTCAAGACCAGACACACCAGTAAGCAGAAGGAATGGCAACATACAGAAACAGTTCACGAAGGTGTGGCTTAAAAGAAAATTCCCTTACTGATTCTCATTCACCCGTCTTTCTCACCAAGCTACGTGACACTTACACTTTCCTCCTCACTTTCTCCTTGCCACTTCTTTTTCACACATATACGCGAAGAAATCACATTTCTTTTCTTCTTAACAAACAAGGAACTTTAACACTTATACACGCTAAGAAAATTTAGTTGTAAAAACACGAAAAATAAAATTATCTTATATTTTATATTTAAACACCTTTCTCGCCATTTTCTTTGTTGCGGATTGATTCAAATTCTCAACAAAATATTGATTTTATGATAAATTCAAATAGGGCCCATCGAAATGGTGTAATAGTTGGTAAGCTCGTGTCGCTGGATTAACTACTACTGAATAGAGAGTTCGATTTCACATGGGTTCTTCATACTTTTGGCCTTGTGCCACATCTAAGCTACTGTATCTGTCTATATTTCTGAGATGAGGTATTTTGTACAACCAGGTATTGACCCAAAGAGTGTGAGTTCAATACCTGGTTAAGGCGGCGGAGAACTTGGAGAGGGGAATTAACAGGAGATAACTGACATCCATTAGACATGGCAGTAGAACAGTCTACCCCAGTAAGCGAAATAAAGGGTTCAGTTTGACATTCCAAACACCTGAAGAAGCCCGGAGAGTACAACGACCAAAACGTTGTGATAAATATGGCGACAAAGATGAGGACAATAGTCCGAACAATGTAAATAGTGTATCTAAGCTACTCAGATAAAAAATACATAGAATCAGGAATCCTTAAAACTTCGCCCCGCACTTTTAGCATCTTATTTAATCCCTCACTCCAAATTTTTATTTTGTAGCTCCGTGCCTGTAGTGATGATGAGCTTGTGGCAAAAAGTTAAGACAGTTAAATCATTATAGTGAAAGAAAAAACTGGTAAACCATATCCTAAACAGGGAAAAAGGGAAGATCCTCTACACCACTTCAATATGGAACCGACGATAGGTGAGCCTATCTACTCCTATTAATCTGATTGCTGCACAGGAAGCTGGACGATTTTATCGAGACGAATAAGGCTGTAGACATCATCCAGGCCAGGGGGGAACTTGTAAATAATTAATATCACTCAAGTAAGGATCGGAGCGGGTGGGGTGGAGTGGCCTTTAAGACCACGGTCTCTACTACTGGGATAGCAGGCGGATTCACGTAGTTCGGGAGCGAAGTAGACATTTTATATTAAACGTCAGTCAGTTATGTGCCATGCGTGATACACGCTTAGGCGATCATGTAAATTTCGATACATGACTGACGAGGCAGATTTTTTCTTGCAGTAGGTCGCCATTTCTTTCTGCGGTAGACCAGTTGCCATCCAAGGCTATAGAACCCGGTCTGTCCTGATATTTACCATTGCTGGAGGGAGTGTTAGAAGAAGAGGATTCATTACAATCGCAATAGGTGAAGTTAAAATGGCAGTGGCTGTAGTTAGAAATTTCCTAATAGATTCCTGATAATATATAATTATAATAATTTCTCGTCTCAGAAATTCAGACAGAATTAAAAGAATTTTGAGCAAATATGAACGCCTCGTCTCCCCCTCTTCTCAACAGTGAAGAAGTTATTTACACATTTTTCCAGAGAGTGAATGTGACAAAATTCTGTTTAATGTGATAATTCTATAAATTGTTCAATTGACACTTTCCACAGACATCAAAATTGATCTTTATCCTACCTACACCTTTAGGCGTAATTAGAAGATGCTACCAGTGGTGGAATAGTCCTCTGGAAATAGACACACTCCAAAGTTAAGAAGGTGAAAGATGTCAGTATCTTCGAAATAGTCCGGAAATGAATTTGTGATTGAATAAAAAAAATCATCGCCGGCTCCAGATTAATTTTTTTAAAGTTTGAATTTGATTTTTGATTGAGTGTAAATTCATTGCTCATTACAGATTAAACTTTTATGAATGGAAATGATTTTCGATGGGATGAAAAATCAGCACAGCCTTCAGATTAAATTTCTATGTTTGGAGATGAATTTGATTGATAAAAAAATCATTGTTGGCCCCAGCTTAAACGATTTTTGCTTGATATAAAAGTTAGCACTGACTTCAGATTTAATTTTTACGTCTGGAACGATTTCTGATTAAATGAAAAATTAACGCTGTACTAGATCAAATTTTGAAGTTCGAATATAATTTTTGATGGAATAAAAACTCAACTCTGGCTTCAGATTAAGTTTTTGTTAGGAAATGATTATGATGGAATGAAAAATTATCGGAGATTAAATTTCATGCGGATTATATTTTTAAGTTTGAAAAAGGTTTTGGATTAAATGAAAAATTATCATTAGAAATAAACTTTTTTTTAAATTTGTAAATTATTTTTGATTCAGATGACATTTTTTATGTTTGAAACAATTTTTGATTGTATGAAAAAAACATTTCTGGCTCCATATTAAATTACTCAATTTGGAAACATTTTTGATGGAATGAAAAAAATATCATTGGCTCCAGATTAAATTTGTAAGATTGGCAATGATATTAGATTGAATGAAAAAACACTGTTGGCTCCAGATTAAACCTTTAAGATAGGAAATGACATTGGATTGAACAAAAATTACCCCTGGATTCAGATTAACCTTTTAATATGGGAAATGATATTGGCTTGAATGAAAAATCATCGTTGGCTCCAGATTAACTTTTTAAGATTGGAAAATATATCAGATCGAAGTTTTTCGTACGTTCTATCAAATGATTTTTGATTAAATGAAAAAAACAATTGCTTGTTAAAGGTTATCTTTTTAGGGTTGGAAACGATGCTTGATAGAACGAAAAAATCATAGTTGGCTCCAGATTAAACTTTTAAGATTGTAAATAATTATTGAATGAATGAAAATTCATTGTTGGCTCCATATTAAACTCTTAAGATTGGAAATGATTTTTGATTAAATAAAAAATCATCGTTGGTTCCAGATTATACTTTCATAATTGGAAATGATTTTGAATTTAGCTCAAAAGTCTGAGTTCTGCCTATACTTATCGTATAAGTCGTCTGCCAAACATATACTTCGGTCAAACTAAGTGTGTCAGCGGTTGGTCGCAATATTTGCTGTAGCCTTAATAGAATACTAAATGTATGTTACTATTTTATTATTTTATATTACTTTCCGTGTTAATATGCCAAATATGTTCATCAAACACAAGTTTTAGTGGGATATAAATGTGTCAGTCTGCTGCAGGTAGGCTAAGTGGAGAACAGTAATGGTTAGGAGTGGAGTCCCATTTGTTTACAACTCGCAATATAAGTTGACACTTAATTTTGGAAAAAATCTTTCAGGCTTAGAATCTCGACTTGTACGTCGCAATTTACGGTACATAACAGTTCAGTACTCTTTTCTTTCTTTCTAATTAAATTTTTCCTGTTTCTTAATACTTTGCTTAGCTTTTGGAAGGCATCTTTTGCTATTTCTATGTGTTTTCGGATTTTGGTGTCGCATTTTTCGTCTTCTGTTAAAACGCTTCAAAGATCTTTAAAATTGTTGTACTTACTTGATTTTGGTATCTCCAATTTGTAATTTGCATGTTGGGCTGTTCCTTTTGCTGACGACCATGCATTCTGCCTTCTTGCAATTAATGTTTGATCCTTTCCTCTCGCTTTCCTTCATCATATTTTGTAGAGGTTACTGTAGTTTCCTTTCTGTGTCTGCTACCAACACTGTGTCATTTGCGTATCTTATGTTAATAATAACTTAGGACTTCTAATTCTCTCCGAATCGCCTCACTGTATAAGTTGAATAAGTCATATAAGAAGATATATCCTTGACTCACACACCTTTCTATTTTTTTTATATTTACTGTATATATGTTCTATTCGTCTGCAGGAGGTTTTCTCTGAGTAAAAGTTTTGGATTATTCTAATATCCTTTCCAAATATGTCATGGTTACCTAACAGTTTCAACAATTCTATAAATCACAGGGACATCTTCTCCTGAATCTGTATTGCGCTTTCAGATATCATTCTGAGCATAAAAATTACATTTCTAGTTCCAGTCTCTTTAACGAACCCGTGCAGTTCTTGCCTTATTTCCGGTATGATTCTGCTGCGCGCTCTACTCACCAGAATTCGGATTATAAGTTTTGTTATGTGGCTCATTAGGTTGATTGTCTGATAGTACTTGTAAACTTTTGTACCTGGATTGTTAGTCAGTGCTATGAAAATAGATCTATTTAGGTCTTCCGGCATATCACCACTGTTGTATATTTCATTTATCATGTCTGTAAACTTATCAATTCCGAAATAATCTATGTCTGCTAGCACCTCTGTTACAATTCTGTCTGGCCCTGTTGCTTTGTTTCTGTTCAGATTGGTTGGTGCCGATTTCATTTCAGGTTTTAATATTTCTGATCCTTTGAAATAAAAATACTTCATTTTAGAAAAACTTATTAAAAAAAATTTATATCCCAAGCTAGGTAAACGGATTTGAAACTGCAGCTATGAAACCAAAAACTAATATTTTTATTCTCCTCTATCACCGATGAAAATTTCTAATGTGATGAAATTGTAGCTATTTAAATCTCAGAAGAATTATGTCTAGTGTCCAGACAAGAAATTTTCAACAGCAAGATTTTGCCCCAAGACATTCTGTCAATTAAAGATTAAAAACGGAAATATTCAATTTGTAATGGCCTTTGGGCAGGATCTTCTACTCGATTACACAATAAATTCATGTGCAACTGGAAAAGGAAAATTAAATTTAGTTTATATTAAAGCAACATTTCCTGGAATGCTGTGTAAATCCGATTTTAGACAATTTAATTTACTCCGATAATGATACTAAAAGTGTACCGTCAACAATATTTGTGGCTATCATTGAGTTGTTAATAGATTCAAAACGGCATAGATTTCCTTTTCATAGAAAACACACTCTTCCTTTCACTCGCTCGGCTGGTGCAAATGGTGCTATCTTTTCTGTAATGTTAAAGAAATCTTAGAAGTGTCTTTGAAGTTTTATCCTGAAATAGCTTACACGGCTTTGTGTATGATGAATTAATTTCAGCATTACAGCCCCTTCCCAACAGAAGGAAACGTTTCTGACCTCTCACTACTCTTTCGCTATTTCCATGGCAAATGTTTAAACAAGCGACATTTCTTAGTTCCAACAGTTCAGACCTTCATAGTTTCCATGCTACGTACACAGGATCGACTGTTATTCTGATGATAAGGAAAAGGTTTCACTCAGAATTGTTACATTGTGGAACAGACTCCTGATTGGATGCTTCCCTGATTACTACGATTTTAACCTCTTCAAGTCTGTGGCCAACTGTGATCTACTCTACATATCATTTTTTAAATGATTTCACTCCAAGCAAGGCAATAATGCCACTAAGACACAAAGGGTTACTGAGAGTGGAAGAGAATGATAAAACGTTAGAGAGGAGATAGGGCAATAAAATAAGAGGTATCAGGAAGATAAAACATCGTAATTGACGTTGATTTAAAATCTTTGAAGATTATAGGTGGCTGAGAAACGAGAAATCGGAAGAGTTGCACAGGCGATAAGTGCGAAAAAAGAAACTATTAGAATAGAACTTGCGGTTACTTCTAGCTATTTCAACAATGAAACGATGAAACCTAACTGCCAATCTAGTAGTACACTTAAATTCATGCGGTCAAAGCGGAAAGCTCATTAGAACAATTAGCATAGAAATATTTATGCAAAAGAGAGAAGCTACGTCACAGCGGTGGGGAAATGATTGAAGTCAAGATGTCATATCAGGACCGATAACATTATAGAGCTTCCTTTAGATTTTATTGAGAATCTGGAGAATATTTCTTACTTCCTTCATTTACGCCCTCTTAACAACCTTATTCTGTAACCCTCTACCTTGAGTGGCTCTTCGGCTTTGTGTTTGATGAACAACTCTATAAAAATAGGGAGTAGTTTCAAGTTGAAGTAATTTTAAAAAAATAGCTTTGTCACTTTTCTTAAAATCAGGATTACCAAAAAAAAAAAACCCACAGAAAACAGTCAGATAATGTCTAACTAGTTTTTTATGAAGTCACGTTACAAGTTTACGTCTTTAACTAAATTTTTCTTATCCTAAATTTCAACTAATATAAGGCTTGAGAGACAGTAAAATTTAATTTCCACAAAATAGTAATGCTGAAATTGGTGTGTAATACAAATGAAAGTGAAGGTGGCAAGAGATGAAATTATAGAATCGTCAATATTTGTCTACTCACCCCCGTTAAAAATAGACTCTTCTATAAGAATTAGCTTTGACCAATCAACACCACACATTGTGAAACTCGGCTTGTTATTAGTCGAGACGACCCTAGAATGTGTATCCATGGTCAAAAATCTGTTTTCCCGCCAGGCCACTGGGAGCCTACTTTGGTTTCCTAAATCAAATAAAAGGACGAATTTCAGTCCAATTCACCAGTCAGATCTACATTCCTAGAGAGATACCAGACTGACCCACGCAAATCAAAACTCTGACCAACCAGGACTTTGCCACGCAAAATATCTGACTCAACAATCCACAAACACACTCTATCTCTCTCAAGAACATCACTTACAATACTTTGAAAAGTGATATTTTCTTCTCACTACTTAATAAGTATTTAAACAAACAATCAAATTCTCACACAACTAAAGGTACGCAACTCCTGCCAATTATACAAACAAACTTACGTACACACACTAATAACTGAACTAGCACAAAGGACAATTTAGTACGTAACTGGACACTTAGTTTAATTCTGTGAACAAATCTGAATAGCAATTGCAAACACATTCAAACATTCACAATAATATTCTACACAGCCAAATACACCTATTTTCATTTGTCCATTTAAGTTCAAATCAATTTTATTCTCAAAATTGTATATTTGTACATAAATGCATTTTGTTCTATTGAAATCTGATAATCGGTGTTCTTTACTCACTTGCCTGTTGGTTGATTCGTTTTTTTATGAATGTCTATCTATATTGTTGCGGATAAATATTTTGAACATGCCCGTAAACTAACCATCTAAAAATAAAAACCTTCTGATACCAAATACAAACCCATAGCAATCCCAACAAAAAAATTCATGCGGATAATTCATGAAGATTAACTCTTGATTTAAAGGGGTTAAAATTTAAGTGTTCGGAGAAACACCTCACGCAGGAGTTTGTTTCACAATGTGTCAGGTCTTTGCAAAGGCATACACACACGCATATATATATTGGTATTTACTAAATGTACTTTTGTCAGTAAAGCCGTTAATATGGTGCATTCTGTGTTAATCGAACTCATTGCAGTAATAATGGTTGCGAAACGAGCTTGTTATCCAATGCTCAACGGAGATGCATTATATATTTGAAGCCCAGAAAATCAGTTATAATTTGCGAGATTATCTTACTATCCATGGTTCCACGAAGAGAGCCTCACATATATATATAAATAAATATATATATGTGTGTGTGTGTGTTTATATAACAGTTAGATTAATGATCCAAAGTTCTTTAGTATTTATGTTTTTATTAAAAAAAAACAGTGCTCGATACAGAAGTAGAGCTCAAATTATAATTATTTAAAAAAAATATGATTCCATTGCGACACAGAAATTACTATGTTTCGAAACTCCAAATCTTAAGTTTAATATTGAAATTAAATTTTAAGACTTGAGTCAATTTCGAAACAGTAATTTCTGTGTCGCGATGGAATCATATTTTCAAAAAATAATTATATATATATATATATATATATATATGTATGTATGTATGTATGTATACACTATTCAATGAATCGCTAAAAGTTCAATTGACTTATCTGAACTGACCGACTACAAAGTTCCGCGTTGAAATACTTTTCCGAGTCAGATGTTCGATAAATCTATTGAAATTATTATCAGATCTAATATTTCTGCCCCTCGGAACAGACACTAAACATAACAACATTCAAATTTAGAATCAGTTAAAACATAGTTGTCCCTCTCTCTCTCTCTATATATATATATATATATATATATATATATATATATATATATAATAAAGATATCTATCTATTTATATATATATTTTTTCTATTTATCTATCTATCTATTTATATATTTTTTTCTTATATATATATATTGTATTCTATATATTTTTCTTATATATATATATATATATATATATATATATATATATATATAATAAAGATATCTATCTATCTATCTATATATATATATATAATAAAGATATATCTATCTATCTATATATATATATATATATATATATATATATAATAAAGATATCTCTCTCTCTATCTATCTATCTATCTATCTATCTATCTATATATATATATATATATATATATATATACAAGTTTCGTTAAAAACAACTTACTAGGTAGTGTTGTTAAGTTTTTAAATTAATTTTACTTGTATTCCTATAATATTTTTCTTTTCTGGACATAAATTATGTAGAAATTGTCTGAATATTCTGTATATCAGAGGACTTTCGGCTATTCTTTTAGCCATTATCAAGGATGATTTTATTTTTTTTTACTTTTAACTGAATGTATGGATTTCTTTAAAATATCTAGAATTATAGGAATGTATTTATCTTACAAACACATTCAGCACATTGTGGCCGTGTACATAGTTGATATTATTGCGTGTTTGCGTTTTCTTTTTATTAATCTTATTAATTATTTTTAGCCTTTTTTTTTTAGATGTGGATGAGGCTATTATACTTGTATTGTCTACGAGTATCTTGCAGATGGAGTTTGGTTGGTCGCTATCTGTTTAAATGACACCCTAATCGAACTATGGTCAGAAAGATGTAACATTATAAGGCATGTAGTAGTATATCGAATAATTATTTATGAATTTGGTTTGACCAGAAAAACAGTTGTATAAGGCACATGTGAATTCATAAATAATATTGTTTCTCTGTAATTAAGAACTTGCAGGTGAGTTATTGTTGATGATGAGGTTAGCAGTTTTAAATTTTTTATCGTAAATTATTAATTTAATTTTTTTGTTTTCGCCGACTGGAATTGTATATTTCTTTATAATGTTACTCAGGGAAGATTCATACTGCTTCTAGTTACCGTACCTTTGATTTTTGTAGAAAATGTCAATGTTATAGTTTTTAACTGTATGTTCAGTGTTGCTATTGCTTGCCTTAGAAAGAAAAAGTCTAATTTGGTGATCTATGATGTAATTTTATATGTAAGTGAACATTCACTAATAAAATTGTTCCTGATCAAAGCAAATTCATGAATAATTATATTAGATCTAATTTAGTGGTCTAAGAGGTAATTCGGAAAACCGTTATTAACTAACATCTGTTTCACATTGTTAAGTTCTTTAAAGAAAAGCGAACGAGAGTATGAATTCTCGTGCGCACACGTGACGATTTTTTTTAATAACGCCTATTTTCTATCTAAGTGAACATTCACTAGTAAAGTTGTTCCTGATCAAACCAAATTCATGAATAATTGCTGAATGTTTACAGAGACCAAAAAGTGAATGCGACTTCAGTTGTTGGGCAATGTGTCTCAGTATTGCTAATGCGAAAAAGTGGGTTGTCTCCGCGGGTGCAGATTTTTACGAGCGTGACAGGTAGTATCTTGTTCAACGTTAGCGAAAATGTTAGTCAATGGTAGTGATTGTGCGGACAAAAGTGTTTCACAACTGAAAACCTTTTCCATTCAACGGTGTTATTGTGCTCTTTACATCTGTTGTAGCTTCTATACAAATAAATAGGTAATGCATTTTGTAGTTTTGTGGCATTCCTCGTATATAACGTGTATATATATATATATATATATATATATATGAGTTCTTAATATTTATATTTTAATAACGATTTAGAATGCTCTACACTTTCTCCTGTATTGAGCATATCTTTTTCAGAGATCACTGATATATCCAACGAAAAAGTCAGTTATTTTTTCTTGTTTTATATATATATATATATATATATATATATATATATATATATATATATATATAAATTGTATTACTCGTTTGGAAAACCTCGGATAGCTCAACTTGCAGTAGAACAAATCGGTATCTGAGGAAAAAATTGGAAATAAAAAAAGAAAGAACCAAGAACATAAAAACGAGACGAAATCAATCGTCAAATGCTTAAGTTTCAACTCCCCCCCCCAAAAAAAAGTAAAAGGACAAAAACTTGGAGTGCTCGATACGGTAAGTAGAGCGAAAACTAAAATAATCCTAAGGAGCCAGGCAAATTTAGCTAGGTTTCGCCTAAACGGACTTCAGGGAAATCTGTCTCCTTATATATATATATATATAGTGGGTCTTAAATGCCACTTAAGATTATCGCACAAACTTTCATAACTGAATCAATAAGCTGTCAGATCCTCATACTTCGAAACCGACGGGAGAGTCCATTATATATATATATATATATATATATATATATATATGTATATATGAAGAGATGCAGTTTTAAGGTGTGCTATATTTATGAGATAAAGTACTCAATATCAGGGATAGAGCGCATGTAAATATAAATAAACCTGACGATTGCGTCTGGCATGAAACAGTCTGTCGCCTCTGTGGTGACTTCAATGTCCACTTCTCCATACCAATAGATAAAATAAAAAAAAAACAAAAATCCCAACTCACCACAAAGCAATGTTATTTCAATTTCTTTCTCTCTCTCTTTTTATCTATCTATCTATCTATCTATCTATCTATCTATCTATCTATCTATCTATCTATCTAATTCACCCCATGCAAGGCAGTAAAGCCACTAAAACGCAAGAGATTACTGGATGTGAAAGAATTAGAAAACAGAAACATTATTAAGGAGCGAGAACAAAAGAAGAGTAATCTGGGAGGCAGCAGATATCGACTGACATTGCATTTAAATTTTTGAAGATCACATTTCACTGGGAAGCAAGAAGCCGGAAGAAGTGCGAGAAAAGACACTGTTAGCATAGAAGTTTCGGTTACATCTTGCCAATTCAACTGTAAATTTCTGAGGCCTTGTTGCCAATTTACTTTCATCGTAATTGTTTGGATGAGCTCTTCATTACGAATGTAAGTATAAAGTAGAGGTACCATAATGAAGAACTCATCCAAACAATTACGATGAAAGTATTTATATGAACGGCACAGGGAAGCATTTTGAAGACGGTGGGAAAGAGACTGAATCCGGAATGCCAGATCAGGGCCAATAATATTGCCGATTCTCCTTTGGATTTTATCAAGAATATCTAAATATATAGCAGGAGCACCGGACAAAATATGACAAAAATATTCGAAGCATGGACGAATGGTAGACTTTTAGATATGTAAGATATATTCCGGAGAGAAAATTGTTTAGCCTGACATAGTGAACCAATTTTCTTAGCGTCAGACCTAGTAATGGATCAAATATAGTTTTTCCATTTCTTGTCAGACGTGAATTCTAGCCAGAGAAGGTGCAACAAATCATTCTTATGCTGATGGAAGGCAGAAAGAGTCTCTCAGATGATTAATAGAGAGCAGTTTAGTTATATATATATATATATATATATATATATATATATATATATATATATATATATATTAATGCATGTTTCATTAAATAATATAGACAAGTTTTGTCTATTTATATTAAGTAAGTTCCTTTCATATTGTCTGACAAGCTTAATAACATTATCATTGAAAGGCGAAAGGAAATCACCATATTGATACATGTTTAAATCCAATCTAAGCTTTCGGCTTACACAAGCCATTATCAAAGATGACAATTGCTTTTTAATATATCAAACAATACATGGACGAAACAATAATGATAGTCTGTTTTTGTTGCATGAAAAATTTCAAAGTAACGACTAACTCGTGTATATGAGACGCGGAAGCGAAAATCGCGTATGTATATGCTAAAAGTTCTTGACCAGATCACCTTCCAGAAATAGGAAGTTTTAGAAGGACTTCTTGGTTGGACCAAGAACTTTTCATTAGCATCTACTACACAAGCACACACACACACACACACACACATATATATATATATATATATATATATATATATATATATATAATATCCTTTGAATAATTAGTAGATACAGTTTGACCGATAATTTTAATGTCTTTAATGATGTGCTTTTCGATGTTTTTTTTGCATTCAGTTAAAACGATCTGATTTGGTGTATTGTTTCGATGCCTATCAGTTGTTCTCCGATTCTGTTGTCTATTCAATGATTTATGAAGTCATTGTTTAGGTTTTCTTTATTCGCTGAAAACAGAATAAGTTCGACATTTCTTTTGAGTAGTCTGAAATTTTTCTCGTATTATTAAATATTTGCTCCTTCCTCATGAACATACGATCTATTTATCTATCTGATTCTGCCCACATCTATCTATCTATCTATCTATCTATCTATCTATCTATCTATCTATCTATCTATCTATCTTATTCTGTACATATCTATCTATCTATCTATCTATCTATCTATCTATCTATCTATCTCATTCTGTCCATATCTATCTATCTATCTATCTATCTATCTATCTATCTATCTATCTATCTATCTCATTCTGTCCATATCTATCTATCTATCTATCTATCTATCTATCTCATTCTGTCCATATCTATCTATCTATCTATCTATCTATCTATCTATCTTATTCTGTCTTATCTATCATATCTATCTATCTATCTATCTATCTATCTATCTATCTATCTATCTCATTCTGTCCATATCTATCTATCTATCTATCTTATTCTGTACATATCTATCTATCTATCTATCTATCTATCTATCTTATTCTGTCAATATCTATCTATCTATCTATCTATCTATCTATCTATCTATCTATCTATCTATCTATCTATCTCATTCTGTACATATCTATCTATATTTTTCAGATCTACTTAATTTTGATTTATGTAACTTCATATCAGTCTGTTCATCTATCTTTCTATTTATATATATTTCCGCTGAAATACATATTTCTCCTTGTATTCCATTTTAGAGCAATCAAGTTATATCTATCAAGTTGGCCCGAATCTTTGTTCTGTTATTGACTTTAGACGGCACCAGAACCATTTAGTTTCAGCTACATTCGTAAAGATCGTCTTCGATTCTCTAGTGACAGCTATCGTATCAGCGTGCACTTAAAAAGCTTTTCTGAATATTTGTAGATTTTGTTCCTTGATTAAAACATTATCAAATGGAGGCAAATAAGCAATATTTTTGGATTATTATGATTTTCTTAAAGGAAAGGCGTATTCGGCTCAGATACAAACGAAATGATTTGTACTGTTTATGAGAAGTCTCTGAATAATCGAACATGGATTGTGATGCTTTGTGCTGGAGATGATATTCTGAATGATGCCGCGCCGTCGGGTAGACCAGTTGAAATTGATCAAATGGAAAGATTATTTTCAAATAATCAAAGTTATACGACGTGAAAGATTGCCAATATATTTCAGTGCTAACGCTGACAAAAGTCGATCATAATCCAAAGATCGAGATTCTGCGTATATGGGCGTATTGAAAGGGAGTCTTCTACAACTAGCTTCTTCCAGAGAAGACATTGATTCAAAGAAGTCCTCTTCGTTGTTCAGGATGTAGGTGATCATGGCCCTCCACATCTTTCCGTCCCCTGTAGGTCCTTATAAGTTTTTTTTTGTTATTTCTCCCAAACCCTGTTCTACCATCAAGTATGTTACGTGCTGCTATTCTCTATTCCTCTTTTTTTCAATCTATCCTGTGAGTATCAGATTTTCCAAGCCTTCCTTCCTCATTACGTGCTCCAGAAATTTCGGCCACCTGCTCCTGATGTTATGTATAAGTTTCCTTTTTGTTTCCATTTTCTTCAAATCCTCGTCGTTGCTCACATGTTTGGTCCATGGTATCCTCTACATCCTTCTGTAGAACCATATTTCTGTTGCTTCAAGTCTCTTCTTCAAGTTTGGAGAGATTGTCCAGCTGCCATACAGGAGGATAGATATCGCGTAACTGTTCAATATTCTTGTCTTTGTTTCTAATCAAATTTTTATGTCTCTTAATACACTGCTTAGCTTTTGGAATGCATCTTTGGTCATCCCAATACTTCGGATTTCAGTGTCACATTTTCCATCCCTTGTTAGAGCACTTCCCAGATATTTAAATTTTGTATTTGATTGATTTTAGTGTCCCTGATTTATAATTTGCATTTTGGGCTCATCTTTTTGCTGATGACCTTGCTTTCTGTCTTTTTGTGGTTTACACTTAGTTCTTTCTTCTTGTTTTCCTTCGCTACCTTCTGTAGGAGCTTTTTTAGTTTCATTTTCGTGTCTGCTATCAACATTGTGTCATTTGCATATATCGATGTTATTAAGATGGTAGCCGCCAATAATGAATCCTTCTAGGACTTTTAATTTTCTTAGAATTGCCTCACTGTATAAGTCCGGTGAGAAGACACATCATTGTCTTACACACCTTTCTATTTTTGCATATCTGCTAAACTTATTTTCTTTCCGGCTTGCTGTCAGTATAGGCATTTGATTATTCTAATATCCTTCCCAAATATGTCATAGTTGCTGAGCGGCACTAACAGATCTTTGTGTCGTTCTTTATCAAGCGCCTACTCTTCCTAATTCGACGATTTGAAGGCAGCAATTGACAGGCAAAAACATCCGGAATTACTTAAAGATGGGTGGAAATATTCCATCAGAATGTTAACAAATCCAAAACGTGAAAAAGACAAAGACACTGAATAAACAGAGTATAACTATGTAGATTAAAAAATATAAAAACGCACATGTGAAAATGTAATCATAGTAAAGACTTAAAGATATAATTTTTATCAACAACATTGTGCAAATTAATTGAAACAACCGCTTTAGTTTCCTTTCTTTCACTACACCGTCAGTTTTAGACTCATTGGAGTTAAAGAGTGTAATTGATTTCTAATATTTCCTCGGATTAGGTCATATGCAGTGGTGTGCAGTAATATGAATGTCTTTTCGGGTGTGTGATAAAATTTGTTTGGCTTTGAAAAATATTGCATCATCCGTAAGATATTTATCACGCACAGACACTATTTTCTCGACTGTCAATTAGTTGTCCTACGGCCATTGTCTGCGATGGACATTATTCCAAGGAAGTGTACGAAAAATTGTAACATTGTACGAACACACTGGTAAGCCTCACCAGTGAGTAGATCAAAATACTATCGACTGGCTTGGAAACTCTCCTGATTTAAATCCAATCGAAAATCTGTGGTCAATCTCCAAGGAAAAAAATTGTGGAATGGACATATGAAGTACTAACATGCCCACTGGGTCATGGTTCATTTGAAAATATGAAACAAAAAGTAAATAATAACGGAATTTTTCGTTTTGTTTCAATTAATTTGCACAAGGGTGTAGACTATCATTTTATTATGGCATTGCTAAACTGTTTTCTTTATAATTAACTTATAATGTTGATTATTATTATGATTGTAAGCACTTTCCGGTCCCACTAGGGAATGTTGGGAACAACACGGATCCAGCGGTAGTTTGAATAAATAAGTTATTAAATTTACCATGTCTCGTGTCGTCTTTGTGTTGCTTCGCCTTTTCATCGGTCAGTTTCATGTAACATATCTTGCCAGCCTAAGCTCAGTGGAACAAACTTAAAATAATTGTTTTTTTTATTACAATGTTTTTGATCATTTCACCTAAAGCAAGGAAACTGAAAAATCGTTATTGAAGAGAAGTGGCAATAAAAAGGCTAGGATTTAAGGAGACAGAATATAACGATTGACGTTGCATTTAAATTTTTGGAGATTGTAGTTGGCAGAGAATCAAGAAGCTGGAAGAGCACCCCACAAGCGAGAAGTGCGATAGAAAAAACTATTCGAACAGAAGTTACATATAGCAATTTCAACAGTCGCAACGGTTTTGAATTTCAGTATCGTCCGTCTCGACAAGTTGTCCTACTAAGGTTAGAGATCCAACTCTACCTTACTATTTTATCAATAACTATGAGGCGTGAAGTGAACGCAAAACAGTGGTCAGACTTTTAACTCTGTTTATTGATTCCACTTCTTGTGTTATTAAACGTTACCCAAGCCAAAACATCCACAAA
The DNA here is from genome assembly GCA_903632075.3 of Acanthosepion pharaonis. Lineage (NCBI taxonomy): Eukaryota > Metazoa > Mollusca > Cephalopoda > Sepiida > Sepiidae > Acanthosepion > Acanthosepion pharaonis. The sequence continues at coordinate 1,401,965 of CAHIKZ030001057.1, forward strand.
AACATAACGCCAGTAACAATGTACACTACAGTTCAAAAGTTTGAGGCAACCCCTAGTAATTTTTTAAATTGACTCTAAAAGTACTTGTTTTGTACTTTAAATAAGAGAAAATTATTATACATGGTTAAGAAAGTGAGGCATGATTTTTTATTAGAAATTTTATTATGGGAGAAGGAAAAAAAAGCATTTAATGATTAAATTTTTCTCTCGTCAAAATATCCTCCTTTAGTCTTGCTTACTTGTTGTGGCCTTGTTAGGACCAGAAATAAAGACAAAGAGAGGAATTGAGTTAAACAAATATATTAACAGAAACAGTAATACAAACGAGAGTGTTACAGCAAGAATGTTCGGTCCGACTGTCAGAGCTGACTGCTGGAAACTTCCATCTCCAAAAGGCAATACCTGCTCCTATTTATAGCTGGGAGAGTTCATGCGTGCGTGGGTAAATTACCATAACATTACTGCATCACACATTTTTGGCAGTCAAAAGTTTCTCAAAGTATAAGATTGATAATTGATTCTATTCTTTATTCAATGACTCTAAGATCTCTTTTTCATTTTTTTCACTCTTCTGTCAAGTTCATTCCTTGCTAATTCTGGTGGTAGCTTCAAACTTTCGAACTGTAGCGTACATTTTAATTTGTTTTCCGTTCGAGCCTTGTTCGCAGCTGTTGCCTTATTTTGAATCCATACTGTTTAATTTAAAAGAACGATCGAAATTACTGCGATGAATATTTCACAAAAGATGTTGTGATTAGTAAAAATGTCGAATAAAATACGTTCAGTAATCTTCGTGTAACCATTAGGTTTTAATCTCTGAAAATATCGCCTATATATAAATTCTCAAAAAAACTTTCTTAACATTCCTTGAATGAAGTAATCATGATATCTACGGAACAAACAAATTTCCAATGAGAAATCAGCGACAGAAAACGAACGTTAATAAACAATGGCTTCCTAAAGCTCTAAGCAAGTGATACAAATCAATAAATGACTCAGACAAAAAAGTGAAAAAGAAAAGAAAAGAAAAGAAAAAGTAAAAAAAAACAAAAATAATTATGTATGGTTGTCAACAACAGGAACAACATAATATGCGTGCTACAAATTCTTCTTCTTCTTCTATGGGCTGCATCCCTTCAGAGTGTAGACAATCATGGTTCTCCACAACTTCCCATCTAGTGTAGCTCTTATCTGTTTTTATCCACCTGTTCTGCTATCCATTTGCGTATGCCCGTCAAGTAAGTGACTCGCTGTCTTCCCCAATGTCTCTTGCCTTCAATAAGGCCTTATGTGTCCAAGGAATTTCAACCGTCTTTTTCCGAGTAAAAGTGTTCTTTCTGTTGCTATTTTATTTCAAACTTCCTTGTTGCTTCTCGCTCCGTCTAGGGAATTCTCAGTATCCTTCTGCAGAACCACATTTCTGCTGCCTGTAGTTTTCTCCTTATCCGTGGGGAGATTGCCCAACATCTACTGCCATATAATATGATGCATATCAACTAGCAATCTAACACACTTTGCTTTGTTTTTTCTATTTCTCACTACTTAGTATTTGGAATGCATTTTTTGTTAGTCTGATGCCTGTTCGGATTTCGGTGTTACATTTCCGTCCTCTGTTAAAACATTTCTCAGATATTTAAAATACTGTACTTGCTTGATGTTAGCATCTTCAATTTTTAAGTCGTATCTTCAGTTTTTTTTCTCTTGCTGATAATCATATTTTCTGTCTTCTTGCAGTTTAAATTAGTCCTTTTTTCCTCCTTTCCTTTATTACCCTCTCCAGCAGATACTCTATTTTTCTTTAGGACTATTCATATTTGTCTATATCTCTGAGATGAGGTATTATGATTACTTATAATATTTACATTATTCGGACTGTTATCCTCATCTTAATTGCCATATTCATAACATTTCAGCCTCTATATCTCTGAGATGAGGTATTATCAGGTGATTGGATCTCTGAGATGAGGTATTATGATTACTTGCATAATTTACATTATTCAGACTTTTATCCTCATTTACATTACCATATTCACAACGTTTCGGCCTCTATATCTCTGAGATGAGGTATTATGATTATTTGGATTAGTTACATTATTTGGATTGTTATCCTCATCCTGATTGCCATATTCACAACATTTCGACCGTTGTACGCCTCGGCCTTCTTCAGGATCTGTCTATATCTCTGAGATGAGGTATTATGATTACATGCATTATTTACATTATTCGGACTGTTATCCTCATCTTCACTGCCATATTCACAACGTTTCGGCCGTTGTACGCTCCGGACGTTTTCAGGTGATTGGATCTCTGAGATGAGGTAATATGATTACTTACATTCTTTACATTATTCAGACTGTTATCCTCATCTTCATTGCCATATTCACAACGCTTCGGCCTTTATATCCCTGAGATGAGGTATTATGATTACTTACATTATTTACATTATTCGGATTGTTATCCTCATTTTGATTGACATATTCATAACGTTTCGGTCGTTTTACTCTCCGGCCATTTCACTATCTGTCTATATCTCTGAAATGAGGTATTATGATTAATTGAATTATTTACTTTATTCGAACTGTTATCCTCATCTTCATTGCCATATTCACAGCGTTTCAGTCGATACATTTATATTTTTTACAATTTTAATCTATCCTCTCTGTATAGACCTAACTTTCTTTTCTATATATTTCAGATAATGTTTTATATATAAATTTAAATAAATACTGTTGTTTCTGATAATCCGTAGAAAATAATCACTCAATCATATTTTTAATTTTAATTTATTTCAAATTTTATATTCTTAATATTTTCAATTATAGCTTTTCTTCTTCTTCTTCTTCTTCTTCTTCTTCTACGTCCTATCAGAACATGGGCGATCATGGCTCTCCACAACTTCCTGTTTCTTGTGGCGCTTAGCAGTTTTTCTACTTTTGCTAAGGCTTCCACCCCGGGTCCTGCCATTCATTCACACAATCTCATCAGATAGGGGGCTTACTGCCTTCCTCTGTCTCTCTTGCCATCAATATGCCCAATATGAGGGTTCAGTTATCCCATATTTTTATTCCTTGTTATGTATGCAATGAATTTCATCTGTCTCTTCTTTCTTATTCTGTGGATAAGCATTCTTTTGTGCGTTCTTTGGGACTTCTTTCTTTCTTACTCGTTCCGTACATGGAATTCTCAGCATTCTTCTGCATAACAAAATTTCTGTTGCTTCCAGTCCTCCACATCCCCGAGGAGATTATTCAGCATTCTATATCTATATCAGAGGATGGATATCATATAGTTTTGTGACGTACGTTCAATGTTAAAATAAAACAATATTTAATTAGAACCGCAAATAAATACTTAACAAGAACAAAGAAATAAAAATCAACCAAAGATAATTAATCATTTCATTGAATATCTTGTTAGTAGCGCGGCTCGGCATAACGTCCGGTAAATCTTAAATCAAAACCCAAATCATCGACGCAGAATAATTCACACTAATTCGACTGAATAGTTCCACTCATGAGTCACTCAATAATCACTCCAGTCAGTAGCCTGACACCGCTGCCACTTGGCGGAAAACTTACATTCATAAGTCCAGAGTGTCACGCTTGAACCTCGGTGTCTGTAGTTACTCATTTTCTTCCTATATGACATATATCCAGCACAATTAGTAACTCGCATCTTGGGGTATTTTATTTTGCTGATGACCATACTTGCAGTTGATAGTTAGTCCCCTTTTCTCGCTTTCTTTTACCACACTAAGAGTTCCTGTAGTTTCCTTTCTGAGTCGGCCATCTTATATTGTTAAGATTGCGTCCACCGATCATAAATATTATTAGTGTCTCCAGTTCTCTTAGAATAGGGTCGCTGTAGAGGTTGAATAAATCTGGGGAGAAGATACATCCTTGTCTTACGCCCTTTTCTAATTTCGTGGGTATATCAAAATCAAGCAAGTACAGAAAATTAAAGACCTGGCAAGTGTTTTAACAGACGACGGAAAATGTGACACAAAAATGCAAGGGTGCGTTGAAATAGCGAAAGATGCCTTCCAAAAGCCAAACAAAGTATTAAAAAACAAGAAAATTATGTTAGAAACAAAAAGAGTTCTCGACTGTTATATAATACCAATCCTCCTATATGACATTAAATTCTGGACAATATCCTCAGAAATGAAGAAGAGACTTGAGGCAAAAGATACGTGTTCTACAGAAGGGTGCTGAGAATATGTGAACAATGACGATGTTTTTAGGGAAAATTGAAATAAAAATGACATATAATCAGAAAGAGACAGCTGAAATTTCTCGGCCCCATAATAAGGAAAGGGAAGAATTTGACGGGATATATTGAAAGCAAGAGGGACAGAGAAAGTAGCAAATAACCCACTTAATGAGCTTTTGTAAATAATTGGCAGAACAGAGATTAGGAGAGATAGCAAAAGGTAAACTTACTAAGAGTTACAAAGAACGGGAAGTTCAGGAGAGACATGACCGCCCACGTCACGAATGGACAAGGCACATAAAAGAAGAACAATAGCTAAATCTTTTTACTAAAGAGTTTAAACTTCAAAGAAATTTTTTTATCGTGAGTCAATAATTATATAATTCTTCTTCAAGTGGCTTGGTTATAAAAGTAAGATGAAAATTTCTGTTTAATCAAGTCGATAAAATTTATTTTACATGCTTGATGCTACATTATCTTGCTAGAATTTATTTTCGAAATCTGTTATATAACGTACCTATGGACACTAATGTGTATGTTCCACTCCTCATAAATACGTTGGACACTATTGTAAATGGGGGTAATATGGGTATAGTCAGCGTGAGAAGCTCTCGCCATGTCGAACTCTCTGCCTTTGGGTAGAGAGGAACCCGGACAAGGCTATGCCGAAGGGCAGAGTCTGGTCCCCTAGACAGATACCCGATTCCACGTATGCGGAGTCTACAGGCAATTTTTGCTCGAGCCTACGGGCTCGGATTTCCCCATATTAAATTTGGTCTTGTGCCGCATCCTATCTCGTGGGGAGGCAGGTAAATATCGTAATATGCTGTCTAGGTAGTCTTCGACTAGCAGTGGTTTACCTACTTGACGCCGCTGACGAGTATAGTATTTTGTTGATGTTATAAAGATTACCATTTCATTTTCAGACTCCGTTTTGGTTATTCCTCATTCAGTGACCCTTTCTACGTTAGAACAACATATATACATTCTCCGGTTGCAGCAATAAATTCCCTCTTTGACTGTTCAAATAAATGGCATTTTTTGTAAAAATGGTACATTCATGAAGATATGCCTGTTATTTGTAAAAATGACACATTTATTCGTAAAAATGGCGTATTTATTCGTAAAGAAAATGGCATTGATTTGTAAAAATTGATAAAAATAGTATATTTATTCATAAAAGGGCACACTTATTCGTAAAAATGGCAGAATTATTCATAAAAATATTTTTTATTTATTTATTCACTTTTAATAACAATTACACCGAAAGCATTATAGTAAAGACACTAAGACGCAAGGGGTTACAGAGTGTTAAAAAATATGTTAAAAATATAGAATTAAGGAGAGAAGACAATAAAAAAATTAAGAAGACAGAAGATAACGATGGACATTGCATTTGAATTTTTGACGATCAAAGTTAACAGGAAAGAATGAAGCCGGTGGAGAGTTCCACAAGTAAGAAGTGAGACAGAAGAAAAGGTTAGCATAGAACTTATGGCTACATCTAGCAATTTCAACTGTAAACCGATGAGACCTTGCCGCCAATCTAGTACCGCGCTTAAATTCATAAAGTCTAGATACCATAGAAGAAATCTCATCAGAACAATTATCATGGAAGTATTTGTAGAAAAGGCACAGAAAAGCTACGTTAAGTCGGTGAGAAAGTACCTGAAGTCGAGATGCTAGGTCAGGACCAATTACATTGCAGATTCTTCATGGGATTTGGTCACAAATCTCTAAATATATAGTAAGAGCACCAGACCAGATATGGTAGCAATATTTAAAGTAAGTATGAATAGTAGACTTTTAAATATTTGTAAAAAAATGGTGCATATATTGATGAAAATTTTAAGACATTTTTATGTTTATACATTTTTTTTATAGATACAAATATTTAAGTAAATGCTCTGTTTATAATAAACAGTATAAAACAACATTTACCGGCCTGAATGTCCGAGAAATTTTCACAGAAAATATTCGTCCTCCGACAAGATTCGAACGTGTATCCTATACGGAACCGTCATTTAGCTTGACGTGCCTTTCTGTGAAAATTTCTTGGACATTCAAGTCGGTAAATGTTGTTTAATACTGTTTATTATAAACAGAGCATTTACTTAAATATTTGTATCTATAAAAAGAATGTATAAACATAAAAATGTCTAAAATGTCATAAAGATTTCATAATGTGTGACGACTTTGATGAAAATGTTACATCCATTCTTCAAAAAATGTTTTTTCTTTATTCCACTTTTAAATAATCTTCGCAAAAAAGGTTTTTCAAGCAATTTTAAAGTCCTTATTTTTTTTTAACCAGACAACTTGGTTCTTAGAGTAAAATGGGAGAAATGGATTCAATTCAAGATTTTGGTCAATTATTTTTTTTTACTGATTGTGGACGGCAGAATACCTAACTGAGAAATTTTTAAAGGAAAGTTTTCAGGTGAATTTGAACAGGTTACCTTTATTGATTTCGGACGATATTCGCGTGTTGCTTGATGACCAGAACCTTTCAAATTGAAAACTCTCCCTTTGGGGAAAAAGAAAGAATTCCTTTTCTTCGAGAGTTAGTGTCAGGCTTTAAGAGGCAATTACTGAATCTTTCTGCAAACCATTCTTGTTTATCACTTCAAATTGCCCCTTCACGATCATGATCACGATCAGGAATTCTAACCACGAGCCTCTTTTTCCGTCTATGGACACGAGATTCAAACATAAAACTAATTAAGTCTAAATAAACAAATACAATTAATAGGAAATATTTTTGCCTAGGGACTTTTTGCCTACACCGGAGATTGTTTGCCATGTTTTGAGGATACAATTATTGAATCTCTACGAATTTCTCTTCAGTATACATTCTAAATTCGTCCATTCGTTCATTCAGTTTTTATTCTGTAGCAAAGCCACCCTTATCCAGCATGCAACGGGGTGCTGAAAAGTGGATCAGACCAAGAACCTTTCAGTATCCCATCGTCAGATTTAAACTTCGTCTTTACGAAACGTACATTGTCTGCTTTCGAGATATATATATATATATATATATATATATATATATATATATATATATATATATATATATATTCAAATATATCTTATTTTAAATATAACTTATCTTTGGAAGAGTATTTTTAAGTATGATTTTGTATTTTCAAACATAACTTTATATAATTTAATTTTTTTTTTGTTCATCTCTTAGTTTAAATTTAAGATTTTATTCTTCATATAACCCCAATTTAATGTCATAGTGTTACTATCCGGGTTTAATTTTATAAAACCTCTTCCCTTTAAGACAAATACCCTCAACCCTCCCTTGACAACTGTCTCATGCCTTTCGTCTGACTGAAACATTGAAATGGATAAATTCTGTATTAGTTTTTCGATGTTTATTTTTTGTAGCTGTCACAGCTAAATTTCTAATTCCGACACGAACTCAGTCTATATACCGGGGTTGAATAAGACAGACGAATTTTTCGTCGGTTGAAATAAGCCTATTCCCCATATGTGGTAATTTTTGGATTTTATTGTGTGCTAATTATTTGCTCTGTAATAATAAATACATTGAGCTCTTTTTGTGGATCAGTTTTAATATTTTATATTACTAGGATTCCATTGGATTATATACCAACGGATTTATTACCTTTACTATATATATATATATATATATATATATATATATATATATATATATATATATATATATATAATGTTTTCAAGACATCGTGAATCTGATCGCGATGGGCTCCATTTCCAAACCAGCAAAGACATATAGAAGTGTGAAACACAACCTGTTTTGTGACGTATCCTTATTATATCGTATGCTGGGTTGCCGTTTAGATTAATCTTTATGGCAAAATATCCGATGCAAGTCAAAATAACGGCGTATATTAAAAATCGCAGTCAGTGTCTTTATTGACATTTATAAAATAAATAGGTATTTATAGACATTTATAAAATAAATAGTTTCTTTATAGTCAAGTATAAAATAGTTTCTTTTGAGTCAAGTCTAAAATAAATTGTATCTTTATAGTAATTTATAAAATAAATAGCAAGTTTCTATTTTTCTTAAAACGGGTGAGTACAGCTAGGCAAAGAAATTACTGTATTGTGTCAGAAATGGGGCCCTTGCTTCAAGAAGAATCTTCATCCTTTGTTTGACCACACACACACACACACACACACTCTCTCTCTCTCTCTCTCTCTTTCTCTCTCTCTCTCTTTCCAACTCTATTTTTGCTCCATCCGCTTTGGAAATAAACCGACAAGCCAACGTTCAAATAACATCAAAAAGACCGGTTCTCGTTCGCTCATCGAAGTTAAGTAGCATCGAGCTAGGTCAATACTTAGATGAGTGACCAATTGGGGAACACTAGGTACTATAAACAACCTACTACAATCCGAAATATAATTCTGTTTTAAATAACCAACAAGGAGGTCGATAAGCCGTAAAAATATCAAATGAGAACCAAACGAACATTCAACCACAACTATAGAAGTCGATGTTGCAATCAATAGGCATACGAACCTGCAAGGCGAAATATCAACACTCGTTTTACGAAATTGGTTTTATATTACACTGTTGTCCTCATCTTTGTTGTTGTTATCATAACATTATCTGTTGTGTCCTCCGGCCTTCTTTGGGTGTATATCAATCTAGGTAACCTACAGGTAATTCTTTATTTACTCTACGGAGGTAGACTCTTCTTTCCACTGTTCATGTCTTGGGATATATCTAGTTCTTAGTACTTTTCAAGTATTGCTCGCCCGTTTCCACTGAGTGCAAGTACACACGGCCCGACCAAGGGATTGAACTCACACGGGCAGCATATATATATATATATATATATATATATATATATATATATATATATATATATATATTTAAAGACAAAAAGAAAACTTATTACAGCCAACGCGTTTCGACTTCTGAGGGACTTCATCAAGGCAAATTTCCGTTAGAGGACGAAGTGCGTCGGATTTCCTTTTGTCGTTATTCATATTGTCTTTTTACAGATATACTCTAACTGAAATTTTTAAACACACACACACACAAACAAACACACACACATATATATATATATGGGATAACGATATATAATTTTTTTATATATATCAAGAACAATTATATGGGAAAAAGTTTTCGTGTGACGTGTTTCAATGAAATCCTAAACTTTTTCCACTTTCCTTACTTCTTTCCCCACACACACACACACACACACACACACACACACACACACACACACACACATATATATATATGTATATATATATAATTTTTGTTGCGAGTGAATATTGCATTTAGAATTCTTGTGAATAACAATGATTTTTCCAGATACAAGTTTTATTATTTAACCTATACAAGGCGACAGGAGATGGCCTTCACTTTCCTCGTGTTTTGTGATACAAAAGAAAACGTTAATAAAAAGAAACCCTTAAAAGCTAATAATAAGCGTATCTCAATCTAACACAAATGTCATAAGGCACCTAGTGAGGATCAGACTCATGATTGTATTAATTTTTTTCAACCAGTTTCCTAAGCACTGCTCTATGCTAGGCAACCATGGATATTTACCGCGCATAATCGTGGAAGATCAGAAACAGCATTTGTTATCACGCTACTTCTTATCTTCGCCTATTAATGTCCGCAATCGCAAAATGAGACTGTAGGCAATAATGGGTTAAGTATCGGTTATATTTAGAAGTCTATAATTATATTATTGTGCCCAGTGGATAAAAATGTTGGTTAGATCAAGTGACTAGACCCAAAGAGTTGTGAGTTCAATACCAGGCCACGGCAGTGGTGAACAACATCTTGGAGAGTTGAGTTAAATGGAAATAACTGAGACATGTGGAAGGGACAAGCACGGGGGACTAAAACAATCTGTGGACGAAATAAAGGGGTCGGTTAGAAATTCCATTCACCTGAAGAAGGCCGGAGCGTACAACCGCCGAAACGTTGTGAACATAGCAATAAAAATGAGGATAACATTTCGAATAATGTAAATAATCCAAGTAATCATAATACTACATCTCAGAGATATAGACAGATCGGTGCGTACAACGGCCGCAACGTTGTGAATATGGAAATGAAGATGAGGATAACAGTCCGAATAATGTAAATAATGCAACTAATACCTCATCTCAGAGATATAGCCAGATCCTGATGAAGGCCGGGGCGTACCACGTTCGAAACGTTGTGAATATGGCAACGAAGATGAGGATAAGAGTCCGAATAATGTAAATAATGCAAGTAATCATAATACCACATCTCAGGGATTTAGATAGATTCTAAAGAAGGCCGGGGCGTACAACGGCCGCAACGTCATGAATATGTCAGTGAAGATAAGGAGAACAGAATAATGTAAATAATGCAAGTAATCATAATACCTCATCTCAGAGATATAGACAGATAAGTCTGATAAAATCAAATAGGTAGCTGATCTCGAAAATTACCAACAGTCTATTGTTAATGGATGCAAGAAATGTTAATTTTAACGCTTCTAAAACAAAACTACTTTCTATTAACACTCTAAACGAATATTTTTGACTTCCATCACTATGATTGATGCTAACCTCCAGTAGAACAACTAAATGCGCCTTCTTTGTCTCACGTTTTCTATTAATGTGAAGTGGAATGATTATTTTAAATCAATTGCCACGTCCGTTACTAGGAAATATAATTCATTGTGACATGTCGCCAGAATTCATCTTGTACTCGTGGCCGAGTGGTTAGAACGTTCGCATTCTGACCATGAGTCCCGGGTTCGAATCTCTTTATAGTCGATTTGACAGAAAGGAGACTTCCTGATGTTATCGGACTGAGGGGGTCGATCCCAGCGAGCGGCATCTTTGGAAAACCATACCCCGGGTTGACCCAAGCCTTGTGAGTAAAATTGGGTAGACGGAACACTTGAGGGACCATCGATAGCTGTGCTAGCACGAAGTCATCGTGACCGAGAGCTTGAGCGTGTTCAAATTGTTGATCACGCTAGACAACACGCTCATTTCCAGAAATTAACTAAGGTCTGCTCAGATAACACGCTCATTTCCAGAAATTAACTAAGGTCTGCTCAGATAACACGCTCTTTTCCAGAAATTAACTAAGGTCTGCTCAGTATAGTTGCAGTATCAACCACAGGTTGGTTCTGTGGGTGTTGAATAAACACAAATGTGCCTGAGCAAGCCTCTGGAATAGGGATTGACTAGCCGCCCGAGTAGACGGGTATTCTTGAATACGAGTGGCTAGCTATACTATTCGTCCGCGTAACGAATATTTCTGTCGTATTTGGTCTTGTGTTACTGCTTTGAGCTTAAAGATTCTTGGTAAAATCCAAAGAAGAATCAGTATCATTGTCAGTCTTGACCTAGCATCTCGTTCACGTTCCTACTGATGTTAACGTAGCTTCCCTATGCTTCTTTTATAAATATTTTCACCTTAATAGTACTGATGAGATTTCTTATCTGGTACCTCGATTTTATGAAGTTAAACGTAGTACTTGATTGGCAGATAGGTCTCATAAGGTCACGGTTGTAACTGCTAGTTGTAACTATAATTGCGGTGTTCATAGTTTCTTCTCTCGCACTTTTCACTTGTCCTTTGTAGCTGTTAATAAATTTTCACTGTCCTTTGTAGCTTTTCATAAATTTTGTCTTTTTGTTATCTATATTTATAAAACAGTGGATATCTGTCTGTCTGTGTGATACCTTTCACTCGAGATCCATTCAACCGATTTTGACCAAACTTAGCATATATATTGTACAATGTAAGAGATAAATCAATGATCGATCAAAATTCGATAAATTCAAATTTTCCCCCGATTTCATTCGAACTCGGTATGTTTTATATTATGCATTGTTTTTGTCTACTTTTCATTATGCCGAGAATTTTATCTGTCATCCATTCTTTTTTAATTTGTCTAGTTTTCTTTGTGTTACTCTCTGTTGCTGATATTACGAAATCTTCTCTTAATGCGCCCCACTTCGAGTTTCTATTCTATTTTCCCCACTGTTGTATATTTCATTTATTGTATATTCTGTAATCTTGTTAATGTCTAAATCATCTAAGGCTGCCAGCTTTTCTATTACAATTCCGTCTAGTCCTGCTGCTTTGTTTCTGTTCTGTTTGGCCAGTGCTGATTTTACTTCAGTTTTTAATATTTCTGGTCCTTCGATATTTTTGCGCATTGCGGGTTGTCATGGATGTATTCATTCCATCTCTGAAGTATTTTTTCTTGTCAGTGTCATGTCTCTTGATTTTATGCATCTGTTGATGATCATGTGTTTTGTTCTTTTAATTCTCTTATTATTTTATGCATATCTGTTTTATCTATAATACTCATTATTTTCTATTTCTGTACATTTTTTGTTGAGGTATTCCTCTTTAGACTGCATTTTTTTCTAATTTCTTTTTGCAAAGTCCTAGATTCTGTGTCGTACTTTGTCATTGTTTTTGTCTCCTTTTCGTCACGTCCAGAATTCCATTTGTCATCCCTTCTATTTGTTTGTCTAATTTTCATCTGGATGATCTCAATTGCTAACTTCTTCTTTTTTATGTGCCGTGTCCCTTTAGAACATAGGCGATCATGGCCCTCCACTTCCTCCTATCTCTTGTAGCTCTTAATAAGCTTTGTCCCTTTGCTACATCCTCTATGCCATGTTATATCATCCTCTTGCTTAAGCCCGCCAGGTATGTCATGCGTTGCTTTCCCTTGTCTCTTTTTGACTCTGTTCGAGCTGTGAGTATCAGATTCTCCAAGCCCTTCTTTCTCATTACGTAACCCAGAAATTTCAGCTGCCTCTTTGTGATGTCAAGTATAAGCTTCCTCCATGTTTGCATCCTCTCCAAAACCTCATCGTTGCTCTCACGCTCGGTCCATGATATCCTTAGCATCCTTTTGTAGAACCATACCTCCACCGCCTTGAGTCTCTTCTTCATCTTTGAGGAGACCGTCCAACATTCGTTGCCGTAAAGTAGGACAGATGTCACGTAGCAGCTCAGTACTCTTTTCTTTGTTACCAAAGAAATCCTCCTGTCTCGTAATACTCTACCTAGCTTTTGAAATGCGTCTTTGGCCATCCCAATATGTCTTCGGATCTCAGTGTTGCACTTGCCGTTCTCTGTCAAAACACTTCCCAGATATTTAAATTTCCGCACTTGCTTGATTTTAGTGCCCCCGACCTATGATATTCATCTTCTGCCACCTTGAATCCTGTTCTTTTATTGTCCTCTCTGTTTATTTCACTCTCAGTATCCCCTTGCATCTTAGTGGCTTTATTGCCTTGCTTGGAGTGAAAGGATTAAAAATAAAATAAATCCAAATTCGAGATTATTACCTGGACCTGAATACCAACCACTTGTTTTGGTGGGAAATGGTTGTGCGTTTCCGAATACATCTATCTGTTAGGGTTAGCTAGCTCATGCCTCTTACAGACATCCGTTCAGTGTTTATTCAACATTCCCACAAACAACCACTAAGAGCGCAGTTACAATTTCTGGGAGAGAAACGAAATATCAGTCATAATTGAACCCTTGGTCATGATTATTGTATTTCCTGTTAGCGTAAGCATTGATGGCTTCCGTAATATTTTATAATTATTCCCTCTAATATGAAGTGGAAAGACTATATTGAATCAATTTCTAAGTCTGCAGCTAAGAAAGTTGGTTCACTGTGTCAAGCGTGACAATTTTCCTCGCCAGAATCTATCTTACATATATATTTATAGTCCGTAAGCAAAAATGTGATATTTCTTATTAATTGTATTTGTTTATTTAGAATTAATTAGTTTTATGTTTGAATCTCGTGTCCATAGACGGAAAAAGAGGCTCATGGTTAGAATTCCTGATCGTGATCATGAAGGGGCAATTTGAAGTGATAAACAAGAATGGTTTGCAGAAAGATTCAATAATTGTGCTTCAAAGTGTGATACTAACTCTTTTGAGAAAAAGAATTTTTTCTCCTCCCCTTCCCCAGTGGGAATGTTTTCGATTTGAAAGGTTCTGGCCATCAAGCAACACGCGAATATCGCCTGGAGTCAATAAAGGTAACCTGTTCAAATTCACCTGAAAACTTTCCTTTAAAAATTTCTGAGTTCGGTATTCTGCCATCCACAATAAAAAAAAATTAATTGACCAAAATCTTGAATTGAAGCCATTTCTCCCATTTTGCGCTAAGAAACAAGTTGTCTGGTAATATATATATATATATATATATATATATATATATATATATATATATATATATATATATATATATATAAGGACTTTTGTAAAATTGCTTGCAAATCGTTTTGCGAAGACTTTTCAAAAGTGGAATCAAGAAAAATATATTTTTGACGAATGAATGCGACATTTTTATCAACGTATGTGCTATCTTTGCAAAAAAAAAAATGTATGTGCTATTTCTTTTTACAAATATTTTAAAGTCTACCATTGTTCCTTGTTCTGAATATTAGTGCCACATTTGGTGTGGTACTTTTGCTATATATTTAGAGATTCTTTATAAAATCCAAAGAAGAATCTGCAATGTTATTTGTCTTGACCTGGCATCTCGGCTCCAGTCACTTTCCCACCGACTTAAAGTAGCTTTCCTGCGCCTTTTCTATAAACACTTTCATTATAGTTGTTTTGATGAGATACCTCTTTGGTATCTAGACTTTAGGAATTTAAGCGCAATACTAGATTGTCGACAAGGTTTCATTATTCTACAGTTGAAATGGTTAGATGTAACCATAAGTTCTATGCTAAAAGTTTATTATATCGCATTTCTCGCTTGTGGAAATGTCTTATGACTTCTTGCTTAAAAATGTAAATGGAATGCCAATCGTTATCTTCTGTATTCTTAATTCTTGCTCTTTTATTTTTTTCTCTCCTTAATACTATATTCTTCAGATTCTCCAACACTTAGTAACTCCTTGCGTCTTAGTGGCTCTTTTGCCTTGCTTGGAGTGAAATGATTAAAGAAAGAAAATCTGCCTAATTTCCCTCACAAGGCTTGGGTTTGCCTGTGATATGAACTTCAGGTACTTCTTAAAGGTATCACATACTGGGTAGCCTCCCTGAACCTGGAGAAATCGATCATAGTGAGATTTGAAGCCGGGTTTCACGGTTGGAACGCTAAACTACTAACCACTTGACTACGTAATTATATCATTTACAAAGGTCATATTATTAATTGTTGAATTTTGTCTGACACAATTGAGGATCGAATTCATTTAAGTAGTCATAGTTTCTGAGACTAGCTTCCTAAACACTGTTCCATGGCAAGGCGACATTTGTTTTTATTATGAAAACCTGTCAGTCATGAAAGAGAATCTTGTACGTAAACACTATTGTCAAGAAGATCATGCAATCACAAGTTCCGTAATCTGTTAGGGTCTAAGAGGCATAGCATGTACTCCAGCCGTAATAGAAGTAATGTTTCCTGGGTAAGATAGCCTGACAGAGCCCAAATCTTTCCAGGCTGGTTTGAATTCAGAGTTTTCCTTCTTGTAGGCGGATTACCATCCAAGGCTATAGAACCCAGTCTGTCTTATTATTTACCCATATCTGAGTGTCAAGGAAAAATAATACTGAAAGCCCGAAAAAAGTGAAGCAACGAAAGAAACGGTTGGCATAGAATTAGAAAATAAAATGTCTGTTCAACTGAAAGAAATAGGCACGACGCCATTTTGAGTAGTGTTATATTATTAGCAATATTTAGTTCTGTAGATATTTTTCAAATGAGTTTTTATGCAGAAATAAAATAGACACAATGAAAGGTATTAATATAAATCAGTAAAAATAGTTTTCTCTCTGGGATATGATTTGAACAAACGACTAATACTCTTTTTTTTTCTCGTCCTTTATCTTTTTACCACCGTTCGTTTTTTAGCTTAAAAAATAGTAATATATACAAAAATTATATCCAGTATGTAAAAACTATTTCCTTTTTTCTATTTTTTTTTTCAGAAACTTATTTTTTTAAGTCTACAGACTTCTCTTCGTTAACCAACTTGCAACTCCCGACTTTTTTTCCAATCCAAAAGAAACTCAGCGTGCATGGTATATTTCTGAGAGTGATTGACTAGACATCACGAACCTCTGATACATAAGAGAGATTTTGAGCTTCTTATAAAAAGTTGAAAAACGTATCAAACCTGACGTTTCTTTAGTAAGTCTTTCTCATTAAACAGAGAAAGCCTTCACAACATATCTAGAATCTTATTTGTTGAAGTAAAAGACGTTTCTTTAAAGCCCGGCCATTCAGAATATTTTTTTTAAAAGGAGAGATTCTAAAAATAAAAAAATAAAAATATATTTAATTTTTATAATTTCGAAAATGTCTCAATTATTCTTAGCTAATATTGAAATGGCTTCATTCTTATAGAATTGATGATCATTTTTGATTAGCATTTAAATTGAAACCTTATATCTGTCAGTTTCAACATTTATTCCAAAAATAACAAATAAAATGCTTATGCATAGTGATAATTTCTTCTTTATTTTCAATATATTTTCTTATTTTTAATTGCATATTTTAGTAAGAAAGTGCAAAAATTTAATCGTACCATATTGAAATTCGCCAATTTTAAAGTAAACCAGAAAACAGTTTGGATTTATACTGTTTGGCACAAGATTAACAACACGACCAAGAAAGTCGTCGAATTAAGTTAAAATTCCAGACTTTAATAAACTCGGGAAAAGGTATGAACTTCATTTGGCCTTGAGAAAGCCTCTACGGCACTCCCTATGTATGCACTCCCCAATTTTAAATTTGATGGGGAACTTCTGTCTTCGTGGGAACCAGACTTTTCAGCACCCTCTCATCTATCTATCTATCTATCTATCTATCTATCTATCTAT
The DNA here is from genome assembly GCA_903632075.3 of Acanthosepion pharaonis. Taxonomy (NCBI): domain Eukaryota; kingdom Metazoa; phylum Mollusca; class Cephalopoda; order Sepiida; family Sepiidae; genus Acanthosepion; species Acanthosepion pharaonis. The sequence goes on from CAHIKZ030001057.1 coordinate 1,419,012, forward strand.
CTATCTTAGTATACCTACGGACGATAATGCGTATGTTCTCATTCACATAAATATAGTAGTAAATACTGTATGTTGGTCTGCTGTTGGAGATTCATTGTGGAATTCACTTGACTCACTTCTAGCAGTTGACTAATTCTTCTACGCGCCGCTGGTGAATCTTATATGTGTTGTTCTTGTCCTAAGTATTATCGTTCATTACCAAACTTGGTTCGATTATTCTATTCAGTAACCTTCCCTAGGTTACAACACTATTTCAGTCTGTTCATACATATCTATCTATGAAGAAATTTTGCTATTGAATAAAACTACGGATAAAAAACAAACAAAATCCTTAAATGTAGTTAAATGAAAAGAAAATGTCGACGTCTGAACGTTTCGGTTTAATAAATCCTCCTGAGATTTTTATTATGAAAATATTTTAACACTTTAGTTTATTAAATAGCACCAGCAGACAACATATTACATCCGATGCTTGCATCTCATCAAATATCATGCAAAAAATTGTTGACCCAAAATATGTGGGTGAAAAACAGGTAGGTGCCTTCTGATAATAAAATCTCGTGTTTTCTAAATGTATTAAACATAAACGAGATATTCGTCTCGGTATCTGTAGTTTTTAACAATGCTTTAGTTGTACACACAACCAAAAAGCAGATCTTAAAAATCGAACATTCGAGATTTCGATTCCGTGAAAGTATCTGATTAAAATATTTTCATAATAAAAAATCTCAGGAGGATTTATGAAGCAGGTATAATATCCATCTCACGCACGGTGAATACTAGACCTGGTTTTTTTAATATTTCCCCTTTTTAGCGAGATTGATGCTCGACAAGCATACACATAAGAATTTTAGAACCTAATAGAATTCTTTTTCATTTTATTTTTTCATTTCAAAATAATCACAAACTTTTAGGAATACGTTATGAAAGCGTCGCCCATGTGACGACGGCGTGACCATGTTAGACGGAAGGCTGATCATTTTTAAAATTTTCAGTTATCTGTTCTGAATAAGACTTGTGTTTTCATGTCCATCGTATTTGTCATATTGAATTGAATTGTATTTTGATGAATATTGTCTTGAAAAAGGTTTATTAAACCGAAACGTCAGACGTCGACATTTCTTTCATTTTAACTACATTTAAGGATTTTTGTTTGTTTTTTCAAAATTTCTTCATTCTGTCGGATTTATATCCATTTACACTTGCTTATATCTATCTATCTATCTATCTATCTATCTATCTATCTATCTATCTATCTATCTATCTATCTCAGCCTGTTCACATCTATCTATCTATCTATCTATCTATCTATCTATGAATTGTTTAACATTTACTATACATACAGTGAAGATTGGTCCATAACAGAGATAGAAGTAGACTGTTTATAGTTAGAGGCAGTCTAGTTATAGGAATCAACAGTGTATGGTGATAGTCAGCTTCACGCTTTAGTGCATTCTTCAGAACATTATATATATACTCTTCAGAACAATATACATATATATTCTTTCAGAATATATATATATATATATATATATATATATATATATATATATATATATATATATATGTGTGTGTGTGTGTGTGTGTGTGTGTGGACTGGTCATGTCTTGAGAATGTCTGATGAAAATGAAAATGAAATATGTATGAAATTAAATATGTATGCCTAAGCGGGAAAAAATTTTGCGTGTGTTAAAGGACGAAATGCGACACATGAAAATTTTTTCCATCTTATATATATATATATATATATATATATATCAAAAGTACTTCTACAAACTTTGTGTCTGGGTTTCTCACACCAAACAAGGACAAAAGTCGATATAAACATATGTTCGCAAATCCTTCGTTTCTGAGTTATTAAGTTTAAAGAAAGTTTACGGTAGATGACGCTGTGTTGCTATGTCGACTAGGTTACATTTGTCATTCGTGTATATTTGTGATTAGTCTGTTTTCAACTTTTGCCGCGTGTAGTCGTGAGTTAACTGAGAAGTGTTCCGTTTAACAATAGAAGGATATTCATATCGTGAGCAGGCAGATCTTATTTACATACAGCCGCACGAATGGTAATGGGCGCGGGGCTGCATGGCTGTATCAGATTGCATTTCCAAACCGAAGGCAGACGAGTCATTCAACCTCTGCTGCTGTTTATCGACGCCTTGCTGAGACAGGATCCATGGCACCACAAAATATAGGAAAGACAGAAATCCGTTCGTACGCCCGACCACGAAGAACACATTCTACAGGCTGTCGGAGACGATCTAGCTATCAGCTCACGTCAAGTAGCCCTAGCATGCTGTACATCTCATAATTCCGCAAGGAGGGTACTTCAAGAGCTCCTGTATCCGTATCATTTGCAACGTGTGCAGCGTCTTTCGCCCTCTGATCACGGATAACTTTTGCGTATAGTTTATTGCACAAACTGCCAATCCGTTGTTCGTCTCTTCAGTTTTGATTACGGATTAGGCAACAGATGGAATAACAAATTTAGGCAAGAGATGGAATAACAAATTTAGACAACCAACATTTGTAGGCAGATCGAAATCTCCCTGGTTAAATACAGGCTAGATACAAGCATCAGTTTACGATTAATGTTTGGGCTGGAATTTTAGGTGACTGTCTGATAGGTAGATATGTTCTCCCAGCGCGTCTTACAGGAGCTGTCTTCAAGGACTTTTTTCGAACACACTTCCAGACATGCTAGAGGATGTACCCTTGCTAATACGAAGACGCATGTGGTTCATGCATGATGGGGCTTCAGCACATTTTAGCCACATTTTTCGCTATGCACTGTCTGACATCTACCAGGAAAGATCAATAGGTAAGGGAGGACTGGTTCCATGGCATTCACGTACCCCTGATCTCAATACTTTGGATTTTTATCTGTGGGACCACCTAAAATAATTGGTTTATGCAGCAGACATTAATACAGAGACGCTTCATCAACATGTCATAGGGACCTGCGAAACCATTCGACACCTTGCGGGAGTATTTGAAAGTATCTGCCAGTCAATGATCTGACGGATGCATGCGTGTGTAGAAGCAAACGGAGGACATTTTGAACATTTGTTATGAGTTGCTGTGCCGAGGTACAACGATGGCCTTTTTTTATACACTTAAGAATATTATAGTCCTTCCAAAAGTCACGCATTAATATTTCTGGGTCGGCAGTTATTGCTTGGGAGAAGGTGGCTCGCAGATAATTTGCCTTAAAGGTAGCAATTAAACCTTGATCCATAGGTTGAATAAGGGGAGTTGTGTTTGGGGGGCCAAAAAAAAAACACTTTCACTTTGGGAGGGAGATCATTTAAGTACGTGGGATATCCAGGTGCATTAGCAGTAAAATCTTGAAATGAATTCCTATTTTTAGACAATACTCACGCACTAGAGGAATAAAAAAAGTAATGAACCAGTTTTCGAACAGTCCCTGGGTCATTCATACTTTATGGTTCGAACGATAGTAGACTGGCAAAGTGTGCTTGCTAACATTATTGAATGCTCGCTGGTTTTCACTGTGGTAGATAACGAAAGGTTTAAGCTTGAACCCTGTGATGTTCTCATCAAGTAGAAGCGTTAGCTTGTCATTGAATGCTTTAAACCTGGGCAGGCTTTTTGCTTCTTTGTGGATGTAAGTGCGTGCTGTCATTCGTTTCCAAAATAACCACGTTTCATCCACATTAAAAGTCTGTTCTGCACGATAACTCCCTTCCATAATTATTTCATTAAGATCGTTAACAAACTTATGTGTTCCTTCCTCATCTGCACTCCCTGCTTCTCCAGTCACACGAACATTGGAACCGTAGCTTGAGCCACTTGAACCACCCAGTACTTGCCACAAACTCTTGCGTATATTCATCTCCGGCGTGTTCCTTTAACATGTGAAATAAATTTATTGCCTTTGTCTGGACAGGATAAAGGCTCACTGGTATCCGTTTTAGAATTTCGTCTTCGATCCAAACTTGATGTAATTTATCCATTTCATGGATAGGCCAGGTACGTGTCTTCGTAATAACGGTAGAACGCATAGGGGCCGAACCTTTGGCGACTTCACGAATGCTTTCCTTATCTTTAAGAATCGTCGACACAGTTGAATGGGATAAGTTCAAATCACGTACGATCATCTTAGTTTTCGCCTTTATACTTTTTAATAGCCGTCATGTTGGTATCCAGATAAATTGCCTTTGTTTCCTTCTTGGCAAGCTCAGGAGTAGGCAGATATAATTTTCTCTTGGAAGACATCGTGGGGTGTCTTGAAATAAATTTTAGAAGACACGGATATAACTCGACTGTACTTTAACGGGTTACTACAGTATCTGGGTGGCTATGCGGAAACTATCGGACATACGCAACACACTCGATGCGCACGCTAACTTTCACTTTTCAGACGTACGCGTTTTAACCACACATGTTGTCGTCGTAAAGTTGAACCGTCGTAAGTTGCACATATCGTAAGTCGACGACTACCTATATATATATATATATATATGTGTGTGTGTGTGTGTATAGTACAGGTAATTGATTCGTTAGTATATAATCCGGGTGGATCTTAGTAATATTAATAATTAAAACTGATCCACAGAGAGCTCGATGTATTTATTATAACAGAGCATATGTACTTTTACAGGAAAAAAACAAAAACAAAAATTACCTCAACATAGTATAGTCCATTTCAAGCCTTTCTGTACGCGGCTATCATCAACCCCTAAGTGACTGTCTCAGAGCTTTGTTTTAAATTTATTTTCAATGTCAGTCCTCATCTGGTAGACGCCTTGTTAAAGAGAATGGGTTTGTGTTAGCGACTGGTGCTGGTGGGGATGTAAGGTATCTTATCCCGGGGGTATCGGTCTGGGGTTGGATTTTATAAAAGCCTTTTTGGGGAGTTTATTTATGGCTAGAACATTTCGTTGTTTGTAGTTTAATATCTTCACTATTTATGGTCCTTAAATATTGCCGATAGAGTGGGCAAGATCCTTACTGAGGATGCCTACAGTTTATTTAAGGACCATAAACCAAACTTTAATAACAGTACACAATCTAGACTAATAAATCGACCAAAAACAGAACTAGTCCTTATCTCAAAAAATATAATTAAAAAAATAACCGAAAATTTACTAATCCCAACGAGTACTAACCTTTGGAAGGATTCGTCTGACACTATTAAATGGTTCGTTATTATGAGAAATAAGGATAAAGTGACGTTCATTACGTTTGATGTAATTATTATAATTATAATTATATATTATAGATTATTACAATATATTCCTCTATCACGATGGACCTCCTGCTCAATAGTACCAACTTTGCAAAGAACTACAGAGAAATAATGGATGATGAAACTAATCGTTCATCTTTGAGATGATAGTTATCTCAACGGCGAGAAAGTCACTATTAACACTGAATAATTGCACCTGGACAAAGCACCACAATAACGAATTCGATGTCTCCATGAGAGCGTATGACTCAGCCCAAGTTGCAGACCTAGCATGTTTTTCCATTTTAGATGTGCTTAGTAGAATCGTAAAACCGAAACTAATAGGGCTGTATCAGGATGACTGACTCATCCTCATCCCTAATAGTAATGGTCCACTAACAGCGAAATTACAAAAGAAAATTATCAGGGCCTTTAAATTCCTAGGGTTTAAGATTGAGATTTTCTCTAACCTTAAAATAGTTGACTACCCAGATATCACCATTAACCTTAATGATAAAACCTTTAAACTTTACCATAAAGAGAACGAAACCCCTAACCATATTAATATCGGCCCTACCCACCCCAGTAAAATCCTAAGACAAATACACACTACCGTTTGCACCAGGATTAGTAAACTATCGTTCAATGAAAAAATCTTTAATAAGAATAGAGAACTATACGAAAAGGCCCTTCAAAAACTGGTTTCAAAAGTAAGCTGTCTTACGCGACCACCATTAGTAATAAAAATACACGAAAAGTGGAATGTAGGTGTAAAAATAGGAAAGAAAAAATCACTTTGTTCACCCCCCACTTATTATTAATTCTCATGACAATTACATTTTAAGTAAATTCCATGGGAAAGATCTAACATGGAAACCCCCTGTAACTGTAGAATTAAGGAAAACTGCCCCGTAGAGGGCAAGTGCAGTGCCACTTGGGTAGTATACCAGGCAACCATTACACCTAAAGAAAATACAACACACCATAATATTTACATCGGCATTTCTGCAGGAGAATTTAAAAAGAGAATCAATATACATAGACATTCATTCACCAATCCAAAATTAAAAAACAAACAAACAGCTCTTTCGAAAAAAATTTGGGAATTGAAGGAAAAGTTTATGAATCCTCAAATAAATTGGAAAATTCTAGGTTTCACAAACACCCCACAATAGTTTTAGGGATACGTGCAAACTATGTTTAGAAGAAAAAATCAGGACAATAAAATATAAAGATCAATGCAAACTATTAAATCAACGGAGAGAACTAATCACGAAACGTAGACATAGAAATAGATTCAAAGTTACATATGAATACATATGTATATACGTGGGGGTGTATGTATGTATATAGTGGCATATGTATAGATCTGTAAATATATATGTATGCATGAAGATATGTACGCATGGACAGCATGTTTTACTTCATTGTGTGCTCTGGTATTACCCACAATCTACAAATCTATCATTCAACTAATTTACATTAATCTTAACGGGTTTAAGTTTAAATCCCTCATTGCTTATTAATAATATTGGACACCTTAGTGCAAAAACTATTTACTGTGAATCCCAGAAAAACACACACTTGGGGCTCGTATATGAAACGCCACATAATAGGAACTGATATTAAATTAGAAACAATGAAAGGCCCGAGCCATAAATAAACTCCAACCCCAGACCGCTGCCCCCGAGATAAGATACCTTACGCCCCTACCAGCACCAGTCGTTAACACAAACCCATTCTCATTAACAAGGCGTCTACCAGAGGGGGACTGACATTGAAAATAAATTTAAAACACTGCTCTGAGACAGACACTTAGGGGCTGATGATTGTCGCGTACAGAACAGCTTGAAATAGACTATACTATGTTGAGGTAATTTTTGTTTTTTTGCTGTAATATATATATATATATATATATATATATATATATATATATATATATATATATATATATATATGGGTAATACCATATCAACCAATAGTTCCATGGATGCCATCTCAGATTTTGATAAAACTTTAGTATGTTGTACCCACCAATGAGAAACTAAAAACCTAAAATTTTAGCTAAGAGTTAAAACTCTTAGTTCAGGAGTAATGGCCTCTTGAAACCTGGTGTCAATTACTACTGATTTCAAAATAGCACGATTTGTCAAATCTGGCATTACATAACTCTGCAATCTCAGAAGATGCCAAGGCAATATTTGGTAGTCCTATAGTTTACTATATGGCGAAAACATTGTTGATGTTATTTTAGTTATATTCCTTATAGTATTGTCATTATAGTCTGCTAGAATTGGGAAATTTTCTACTTTGCGTTTTTTTAATGTGTGTTTTACCACTCAACCTGGCGAAAGCATAAGCAATAGAAGAAAAAGAAAGTTGATTATAAGCATCCTGATGATTTACCTTCTGAAAAACATTGAAATATTTGTTTTACAACAATTACGTGACTCTTAGTTGACAAAAATTAGCACGCCACACGAAAAAGATTTAGGTCATTTTTCAAAGCTTCGAAATTAGCGTAGACAGGATTTATTATTTGTTCAGCTATAGATCCATCTCTTCTCTTTCACTCAGAAAGATTAAAATATCCTTATTCGATACTAAGTTAGTAAACACGACATCGAAAAGGATAGATCCAGAGAAAGATTTTGCTTTACAATTCAAACTTGCTATTTTGAAATCAGTAAAATTGACACCAAAATTCAAGAGGCCATCGCCCCTGAACCAAGTGTCTAAGGAAGCTAAAATTTTAAGGTTTTTAGTTTCACATAGGTGGCTACAACATACTAAAAGTTTCACCAAAACCTGAGAAGGTTCCATGGAAATTAAATATATATATATATATATATATATATATATATATATATATGTATGTGTATGTGTGTGTGTGTGTGTGTGTGTGACACGCACCAGCGCCAATATGAGACGTCCACTGGTCGTGACGTCAATATATGACACTGCGCCGTCGGCCCGTGATCAACTCCCAGTTGCGGCGCGAAGCTGTGCGGTTTGTTACATCAGAGTTTTGTGGTCGCCACCAGCCTGTGTCCCGGTCGATCTGGTCGTTTCCGGTTCGATACCAGCTTTGTCGTTATCAGCTCACCTCCAACGCTTGGTCACCGAGGTAACTGCTTTGATCTCAAGTCTAACCTAACCACGTCGTGACTTTGATCTTAGATAGACGAAATCAATCAGGCATCGGGCCGTAGTGCAAGCTGAATCCGGGGTAAAGGTGATACCGCACAAGCGTAAGTGAAAGAAAAATAATAAAACAAACTCACGAGGTTCAAATATATTGAGAAATAACAATTAACTTTATCTATCTGTTGAATACAGGAGTATGTTTCTCTCCCGGTCGGTTTCTATAGATGCGTTGCGTTTCTTAAGCGAGTTATGATATCTTAAGTCGTTCGTCAATAAAAACTTGCTTTTGGTAGGAAGACTAAGTCGAAAAGGACGTGGAAATCTTTTGGTCAGCTCCTGCGAGGCTGGTCTTCAACTGCAACTCCGAACTCTCTTGAAATTCTGCCGAAAAAATCTTCAGCTGCTTCGAGACGTTTGTTTATATGGACACCGACCAACTCCGGTGGGACCTGTCGTGGTTTGGGTTCATTGACAATTCTTAATTCCCAACAAAAATTCTCTTCGTTCTTAGGCCAGTTAGTTACTTTCAATTTTTGGAAGATTAATCACTTTCCACTTCGGGGTTCCTCCCTCGTCCGTGAGGGAAGGTTGGAGGAGAGTTATCCTCCTAGACTCTTCCTCTCTCATATTGTTATCTCATACCAATCCCCTCAATGGGTGTTAACAACTTCTCCGTCTCATACATTCACCTCCGTCTATTACCCATGCTACTTTTTAGCCAATGATCTCTTGGCAGTGTGGGTGTAGCTTGACTGGCCCTCATGTTTACAAAATCCTTTTTTTTCTTTTCTTTTTCCTTTTCCTTCGGCCAAAACATTTACAATTCCCAGATTGCCATTCAATTCCTTATCACATTCCAAATCCACTTTAGCCAACTTTTAACTGGGTGGTCGTGTTTACCTGATAATTAAATTCTTTATTTTTCTCATATCTTAAAATTCTCTTATCACCAGATGCTCATTTTCGAGTCAACAGTTTGAATAAGCAATAATAATGATCGATTCTCTTTTTTTTCATGTCAAGATTCGTACATAGACCAGATGGCTTCCCTCGCTGGAATAAGGAATTAAAGTCAAATAATATCTCTGAAAGATAATCAATAGCCACTCTCTAGGGTGGTCTCAAGCTGAATTTTTTTCATGGCCGCATGCGTCTGCCGACTTTGTTTATCTTCCAGAATTCTGTTTCGTTTGACGCGTCACTCCATTATTGTGACATTAATTAATTTGAGGGAATCACAGTCTCGCTTTTTTCTTACTGATCTTCTGTCTTTTGCGAAAAGTATCTTCCTTTCGTAAGTAAAATAAATTCTTATTTTTTTTAATGTCGTTCAGTCTATCTTTCGGTATAGATCATTCTCGCCTTAAGTATTTCCCGTTTTTAATTTCTATGGTTAGTTAGCCAATTACCATAGCTAAATAGTGTCACACACACACACACACACACACACACACACACACACACACACACACACACACACACATATATATATATGCAGAAATATAGTTTTAACGTGTGCTATATTTATGGGATAAAGTGCTCAATATCAGAGATAGAGCATATGCAAATATAAATATAAAAGCGAACATCGAAGTCAACACTCAGAGGCGACAGGCTGTTTCATGCTAGACGCAATCCTCAAGCCGCCTACTTATAGATATATATAGATAATATTAGTGGTCAATACACACACACACACACACACACATATATATATATATATATATATATATATATATATATATATATATATATGTGTGTGTAAATTCTAATTGAATTTTGAGTTTGTAGGTCTGATGATTTGGATCGTGATTACGATTCCAATGTAATAAATTATAACTATGGAATATTAGTATTTGAGCCTTTTATATATATATATATATATATATATATATATATATATATATATATATATATATATCACGAATTAATGAATTGTAATTTTTAATCCGACATATATAAATTACTACAAACGTGATTGATTGCTCGACTGCACAGTTGATTAGTCAGGATTTTATCGGTGTGGAGGGGGCGACACCTTTTGAAAACCATACCACAGCTGAATGAAATTGGGTAGACTGAACCCCTAGATGCCGTCAATAGCAAGCACGAAGTCATAAGTCTGAGGGCTTGAGTGTGCTTGCTTTGTTCAGATTGATTGTTGATCACGCTAGATAACACGCTCTCTCCCAGAAACAGTGACTCAGCATAGTTGCAGTATAAACCAGAGCTTGGCTCTGTGGGTGTTGGACAAACACATATGTGCCTGAGCGAGCGTCTCCAATGGGAATTGATTAGCCGCCCTAATAGACTGAGATCCGCGAATACGAGTGGACGGCTATATATATATATATATATATATATATATATATATATATATATATCGCACATTGAGTGCTGGTGTTAATAGAATGGTGCTCGATGTAATAAAACAGAGCTATACATTATATGTTAATAAATATACGTTTTTTCCTCACTACTAGCAGTTTCGTGCTAAATGTATATTTAGTAATATATATATGTGTGCGTGTGTTTGTGTGTGGATGTGTGTGTGTTCGTGCACGTGTCTGTGTGTGCAGTCAGGTAGCTATATATGTACTAAAATATTGTAGAAGATGTGATTTTGTTTAATCCTTTAACTACAGAAACATGTATAAGCACAAACAAATTTATAGAACAAAATATAACAACAATTTATTAGGATGTACACTGTCGCTGTAGAAAAAAATAATTTGAATCTCTGTCAGAGCAATTAATTCGTTGTGGGAATGGCAAGTACTGGTTATAAATCACATCTCCTATCTTTTCGGGGCGTATTTGGTTTAAGTATTCGAATCTCATACTTATAAATAAATCCAATTATCGATCGGCAGCGCGTTAGTTCTTGCCAAATTTCTTGTCTACGAGTAATAAGTGGAATTTTACAGCGCCAATGTGTCGTTCTCGGTTCGTCGATGTGGTTACTTCTCCTCTGTCGCTACACCGATAACTAGCTAATTCTCGTCTGCTTATATCGGTAGAGATAGGCTCAACTTAATTATAATTTTAGATTTTCGATCTACAGTTTGATTTGCAAACGTCGAATCATTAATTCTGATTTTCTGGTTTTGTTATTTTACCGAAACTACGTCCGCGCGTTGTTTACGTTACGGTTTCTAAATGTCTAATGTTTAACTAATGCTTAATTAACTAATTAATTAACTAATGCATTAATCTTGACTACCTTCGTCCGTAGCCGGAAAATATCTTTTAGGTTTTGAGAGGTGCGACAATATTACCCGTAAAAAATGACGGGATTAAAAAATAACGGGATTAAAAAATAACTTATTGTTGTATAGATTAGTACTTTTGCCTTTAGTATTATAGAAATTACGGAGAACAAAGAAAGAAAAAAAACAGAATAAGAAAAATTCATACTGTTCAGGCTAGATAGATGCACCCCTCATGCGCGCAAACACACACGTACACTTACGTATGGGTAAATATATATATGTATATTCCCAGTGAGCAGTCTTACAAAATTTGTCTGTTCTTTTAAAGATTTCGGAGTCTGTTCCACGATGTTTTTCCTCTTTAATATACCTTTAATAATCTTTAATGAAATAAGTGCACTGCCTTCAGTTTCTGAGGTTCATTGTCAGACATCTACTTAAGAAAGTCCAATTTTCTTCGATGTTTGCTATTTCTAACTTGCAAATTACTTTTTCTTTGAATAAGTTTTCCTTCAACTCCTGTTTTCACAGAAATTTACATTGCACTCTTTTTATTGCTTTTATAATTGAATTTAACGATATTTACTTTGATTACTGAATAAAGTATTTCGTTTCTGTACTTATTTTTTTGCAAAGCTTCTACCAGTTTTATACAGTATGCTTATTTATTCACCAGCCCAAGATTCTATATCCATAAATATTGATAGTTATTTATTCTTTTCAGCAAGAATAAAGTGGAGTGGGACTTTTAAATTACTGATTGTTTTGTTTATATGTTGTCAACTTGATGTTCTGTATTTTTTCTTCTTTCTTTGAGACTATTGTTCGATGATATATGTTTACAAAACCTGTTCGTAATTGGTAATTCTTATAAGTTGGCTTTGTGCATGAAACATTAGATATTTCATACGCTTCGCGAAATTGTGTTTTTAATATCTAAGGAATAGGTAGATATGGCTGTTTATATGAAAAGTAAAATTAAATTCTTATCATTAGCTTTTATCAGATGCTCAGGACGAAAAATTACAGTGTAAGAAGAAATCAAGTTCACTTTAGTTATTTGCGCGCATTTTTTTTTTTTGATAGCCAACTATTTGGTATTTTTATGACGCTTTTTAAATGTGCTTTCAGTATATATATATATATATATATATATATATATATATATATACACACACACACAGATACAGACAAACAGACACACACACACACACATATATATATATATTGCGTATTTGGGCAGCAATCCCTCTTTTATACAAATTTCGTTAAAGATGACTGACAATACTATAACATTCAGAAAAAAACTCCTTTTGCGGTAAATAAAAACAGCTAAAAATGACACCCAACATTTAAATAAAAAGCTCAACCACAGTACTTTGTCAGTCGTCTTTAACGAAACTTAATATATATATATATATATATATATATGCGCACACGTGTGTGTGTGTGTGTGTGTAGAAGATCAAATATAGATCAAGTATGGATAGGAATCCGATAAAATGATAGGATAAAAACAAGTAGGAAACACATCTCAATGTAACGTGTTTCACTTTATTAAAGTTTCGTCAGAAATCAGAGTGACGATAAAAAGCAAAGAGACGTATATTATTGGTAATGTTGTGTTTGGTTATTTCTTATTTGTTTGATACGCATCACGTGTAATAAAGTGTAACTGATAAAGTTTGCTGGGACTCGCTGTCATCTGCCTCTAGTTCCTTCTTGCATAAATACAAATATATGTATATATATATATTTTTTTTTCCCACCTATTCTTATTGTACATTTTTCTGTTTTAATTTTGAATCTCCCGTGGAAGCCTGAAGAGCGGGGGCGAAACCTGTTGCCCCCCCCATTGTTGTTGTGTTTTTTTATTATTTAATATTGTTTTAATATGTCTTGTAATATTAAATTTTATACTTTTATTTCGATCATTAAATTTTGTACCTACAAAAACATCTTTTTATATATATATATATATATATATATATATATATATATATATATATATATGTATATATACACACATTTTACACATATATATATATACACATATTATACACACATATATATATACACATTTTACACACACACATATATATATATATATACACATTTTACATATATATATGTATACACACATTTTACATATATATATGCACACACATTTTACATATATATACACACACATTTTACATATATATACACACACATTTTACATATATATACACACATTTTATATATATATATATATACATTTTACATATATATATATATATGTATGTATACACATTTTACGTATATATATACGCACATTTTACATATATATATATACACACATTTTACATACATATATATATATAGACACATTTTATATATATATACACAGATTTTTACATATATATATACATACACATTTTACATATAGATATATACACATATTATACACATATATATATATACACACATTTTACACACACATTTTTTATATATATATAAATATACACATTTTACATATATATATATATATATAGATAGATAGATACATTTTACACACACACACACACACACACACACACACACACACACACACACACACACACACACATATATATATATATATATATATATATATATATATAGCATCATTTAACCAGCTGTCACATTATAGTCCTACAACATGGAAATCGTCACCGGGGTTGGTGGATGCGAAATATGTAAAAGCCGAACAGTCTTATTATTTGTGTCATTTGAGATAAGCCAAGGAACAGTTTAATGTCTCAATTAATAGGACCTTGTTCTTTGTAGTGTGTTGTGTCTCTTCAGGACGTGAGCGGTCCACAACTGACTATCTTTTGTAGATCTAAGAAATTTTTACCATTTCTTCCACTCTCTGTTCTCTTATCCATAAACTCATTATGTATGTGGCCCGCCGCTTCCTCTTGTCGCTCCTGTCATTTTTCAATCCCTCTTTCCACATTATACACCCCAGAATCTTCAACTGTCTCTTTTTGATTCGAAGTATAAGTATTCTTTTCTTTCCATTTTCCTTAAAACTCCGATGTTTTTCTATATTTCTGTTGCCTCTAACATTCTCTTCATCTGTGAGAAACTTGTCCAGCATTCACTCCCATACAGGAAGAATGATATTAAATAGCAGTCCTGTATTCTTAATTTTACATCTAACAAAAATTTTCTATCTCTTAGTACTTTGTTTATTTATTGGAGGGCATTGTTTGCTATTCCAATGTGCGTTCGGATTTCGATGTTAAATCACTTGCTAGATATTTAAACTTCTGTATTTATTTGATGTTGACATTTCCAATTCGTAATTCGCATTTTGCTGATAATCATGCATTCCGTATTTTTACAATTCATGGTTAATCTTTTATTGTCGTTTTCTTTTACGATCTTGTCTAGACGGTCCTGTAGTTTTTCTTGTGTGTTTGCCAACAACACAGTGACGGCATTCGTTTCTTTAAATTGTAGATATTTCTGAACAAAAGGGAAGTTTATGCAGATGTCTTTTGAAATGAAGAAAATTGTGCACCAAATGGAGATACATAGATTCCTGAAAAGAGAGTAAGATAGATAGATAGATAGATAGATAGATAGATAGATAGATAGATAAAAACAGGTTATGATAGATAAAAAAAATTTATAATAGATAGATAGATAGATAGACAGGTAGAGAGATAAATATGCTCAGACTGACATAGATAGATACGATTAGACAGAGATACGTAGATATGAACATACTGATATATATATATATATATAACACACTTAACAGAGACACATCCCCTCTCCAGGAACCAATAAAACTGTCAAACTGACCAGGGGAATTCAGAGCAGCATGGATACATCCAGCTCTTATCTCAAATAACAACTTAAGTGACTGTTTGACCAACACAAGGAATGTTAAAAGATTCATGTTAAAAAGATAAAAAAATAAAAAATAAAAATCAAATGAAAACTACAGACAAAAGTTCATTTTCTCCACCAAGACATTCATTTCTGTAGTTCATTGATACCAGCAAGCAGAAATATTTCTTCTTCTGATGATGGCCATGTTGGCCGAAACTAGTCGAGGAATCTAAATGAAATAATAATAATAAAAACGAAAGAATATTAATCTACAAGCCAGTGTGTCTGAAGATTTTAATATTCTAATATTTTTTATTGTTCAATATATATATATATATATGTATATATATATATAAGTTTTTTTAGAGCTCTCGTGAAATAAAAATTTTTACCTATGGGATTTTAAGTGTTTGATATTCTTTAATTAATAATAATTTTGCTCTGTCTTATCCCCCTGGATCTATATTCTCCTGGAAATTCTATTCGGATTACCATATTGTAAGAGGTTATAGTAGTTTCAATGAAAGAAAAGTGTGTATATTAAAAAGAAAGAGAAATGGATTTTAAAAAAACGCTTTTATTTTTTTGGTTGTAATGTTTGGATTTTTAATATATATAATATATTATGCTTTATTTTCATAATTATAAAAAATAAAGCACAGATATATATATTTTAAATACACATTAAAACCAAAAACGTTTGTTTCAACAAATTTTGGTTTTTATATATGATTTTATATATATCTTATATTATAAATTTTAAATATATATATATATATATATATATATATATATATGGAGATAGATAGATAGATAGATAGATAAAGGTTGTTTATAATATAGACAGATAGATATGAACAGACTGAGATAGACGAAGAGAGAATTATTGCACACACCTTCATAATATTGTATATTATCACAGATAAGCTATTACAATTATTTAACAAACCATGAGTATGATGTAGACTTGGTAGGACATAGGCTAAATTTTTTATTCAATTAAAATTTATCTTTCCTTACTCAGACTGTATTGAGTATCTATCTGTATATCTCAGTCTGTTCATGTCTGTTTCATTTTTAAATATCTATCTAAAATCTGCGATACCTACATAATCTATCTCTGTGTATGAAGAAATAAACATCCATATATATTCATGTACATTCATCAGGTTTTCCCATTAGTAATGTTTGAATTTAGAATTTATTCATTAACTTACGTTCCATCATTATCACTTACCTCCTTCTTACGATTACATCGTATGAACACAACATGCATTGCAGCCATAGTAACAGTGGTGTATCTAGGGCTGCCATGGGCAAGTTTTCGGTCAGTGGGCTGCATGATATACGACTGGTCCGCATTACTAAAAAAATTCCGCATATAAGGTGGTCCGCATTACTAAAAAAATTCAAGGTAACTTTTGTTGAACGTGCCTTAGCCATTTTCACTTTAAAAAATGAATTCTTAATATAGTATTATCATTGATGACAGTATGACTAATAAAGGCCGCTGCATGTAATTTGGTTCTAATTTATTTATTTAAAAATACAAGAAATCATTTAAGGATTATTATGAATGTTTACTAGTTCTAAAGCAAAAGATTCTTACATGTATGAACTTCCTTAGTGTAAATCGCCGATGGTTTAAAATGATGAAAAAGTTACCGTCAAGGAAAGTTTACAAAAAATAATAAACATTGTAATTAATCATTGTTATATATGTGGTTGTGCATGAATGGGACATAGTGAGAGTGAACAAGGGAATGAAAGAAAACAAACAAAATTTTAATAAATGTTATTTCTCTCATTAACTTATGCATGTTATTCTGAAAACAAAAGTCGACAAACGGGTCGCAATATTTCCAGACAAAGACAAGATCGCTTAACGGAGCTCATCACACTTGAAACTCGTTTTGAATATAGTTGCCATTCTCTTAGACAGGTTGTCACCACAGGCCAAGAAAACCAACTAAATGCACATCTTATCATAATACACGGAAGAAAGTTTTGTTAAAACATAAGTAAGTCTTACGTACCGAGAGATTGAAACGAGAAGGGTTAATACCGAAAAACTGTGGGAAGAATTGAAGATTTAATTCACACATAAACGACTTGAATTGTTTGCCGAGTAGTCTGAACAATGGAAAAGTGGCCCAGACTTAGTGGCGGGGGCAATGATGATTGACATGTGTTCTACGGAGATGAAAATAAAAGCTGTAAAGCGAAAATTTAATTTTTCATGAACAAAGAAAATTAGAGTTGATTACCCGGGTCGAAAGTTGAGTTGGAATATTACGAGGTGGGCATACAAGCCACCTAGGCTCACTGAGGAGATTTAGTGAGAGGTTTAAGGCCGTTACAGGGTTGCAATTGCTTCTTTCTTGATCTACTCCTTAAACTACGTAAGAATCATTAATAAAATGAGAATGGAAAAAAAAAATAATAAATCGGCATTTTTGGGGCTTGGGTGACTACCAGGGGCTAAAGCCGCTACAATGCAAATTTTGATTTAAGGCATATATCTTGCCGGTAAAGGGTTGCAATTGTTTTTTTTCTTGATATACACCTCAAACTACGCAAGAATCATTAATAAAATGAGAATGGGAAAATTTTTTTAAAAATCGTCATTTTTGGGGCTTTGTGGAAGCGACTCCCAAAAAGAGTTGGCTGAATTTTTTTTATATTTAAAAAAATATAACTTTTCCTAATTTTCAGTAATGAAACGCTTTTCTTAAAATGATCGCTTAAATTAAAGGGTGGGTGTCTATTTCTTGAGTATTTATTAAAAGGGGTGTTTGGAATAAGAATGTATCGGGTGAACTTTTGTACAGAAAAGTACAATCATCCCAGACGTCTACTTGCACCTCCGTTACATACGCTTAACCATGAAGAGAACTTAGAAACGTCGTCTCACAGGACTTTACCCCTCGAGGTGTTTTCTGTCCCCACTCTCTATCCACACTTAGGAACTTATACTAGAGGTGATAGGGTGCCTTCGAGACGGCCACTGGATGTTTTGGAGCACATGTCTTGAATACCGTGGAGCAAGGGTTATCAAGCTCGTCTCGCAAGCCATTACTGCTGAACCGTGTTCCAGTGTTACTGGAGGATGCACGTTTGTAGATTTGTGCTAAGCAAGCTCGTTTCCCTGACTGAATTAAGTTTGACATTCTCTGCGTTATAACAACAAAGACAACAACAATAGTCTGAATATAAATAGTGTAATGAATACGCCTCATTCTAGAAATTCTGACAGAAATTCTCTGTATGCTAGACTAAAATGAAAGTCATTTTTTACGCTATTCTTCGTCCAATACAAGGATCAAGAGCCACTCATAGTAGAGGTTTTTGAATGATATTGTTTTATCGACGTAAGAAGAGGAAGTAAGAATAGATTATGAGGATATGTAAGATAGATAACAGTAGACACTAGTCTTAAAAAGTTTAAAAGTGTGGCGATTCTCTCGTTGCTGTTGGGATGAAACTGCTTGAGTAGAATTTTCCCTTCACTAATTGGATACAAAGGGATTAAGGATGATTCAACCATATGTACATGTCAAGGTGGTTCTTAGCTGTAAAGGTCTGAACTGGTGGCCCTCCTGGGTAAGACGATTAACTAGATCCGACAGCAAGGCCTTTGACCAAGAGGTTTTGAGAAGCGTGGAACCACCTCTTAATTGCTGGTGTTCCCAGGTTCACCCTGACCTGGGGTGGTAGCACCGTCAGCGTCCCAGCTGTGGGCAACTAATTACCTCCTCCAAAACACTAGGAAAGTATAAAAACAGGTTTTAATACCAGCAATACTTGTTTGGAAAAATATTACCAGCAATACATTTTTGAAGAAAATAAATATTACCAGCAATACATTATTACCAGCAATACATTATTATCAGCAGTACATTTTTGAAAGAAAATATTACCAACAATAGATTTTTGAAAAAAATATTACCAGCAATAGATTTTTGGAAAAAAAATATTATCAGCAATAAAAATCTTGTCGACATTTAATAACCCACCGAGGCGTTGATATGCCGTAAAACAAAACAAAACAAACTGAGCTGGTGAAATGAATCTATGTAGCGCGCAATGTAGCACGCAATGTAGCGAACAATTGCCATGGAAATAGCGATGGATTAGCGATAGGATTGTGACGTTTCGTATGTGAGAACGTCGTTGTATGGTGGGAAGTTGTTTATTGCCCACAAGACTTTCAAAGCTTGAAACTGAGGACTGTGTCGCTCCAGTTCAGATGTGACAGAAATACTCCATTTTTGGTCTGACCCGACTCTTGTAAAGATAAATATCTCTTCACCTTCACATAAATAAACAAAATGATTTACTGCACGTGTCACTTTTTTGTTGGTGTTATTTTTGTTCGTTTCAGTTTTCTCTTGATATTTACTTCCCGCCAAAAAAAAAAAAAACTAAAAAAACTACTGAGTAGGTTAATGCCGATCGCATTGAAAAGTACCAGTATATTCGGTCGTGCCCGCTTTTAGACCAATTAAACTTCCTCAATTACACGTTTGTTTTAAATGAAAATATATCTTCCTTGTGTTGCTTGCTGTTTTTTTTTTTTTTTATCATTTTTTCGATTATTTTCAGGTTATTGTCAACTGCTACCATTAAATGCTGGCTGGCTCATAAAGCTGTAAATTCTGATTGACTTGAGTTCAAACCTGGGCAATTCCATTTTAAAAAAAATTTCTGAAGTCTTTTCTAAAACATTATAAAAAGAGATTCAAATTTCCAATCCACATTTTATAATCTTTCGATCCAATCTAAAAGCAGAAAAAGAAATAAACCGGAGAAAATATTATGTCCATATATGATCTGTTTAATATTTTCAAATCCCATGATACTTAGATTATGTTACACATATGTCATGACCGTATTCTGCCTTAATTACTGACCACTGACAATTCCTTTCTTCCTGATTTTTAATACATTACTTCCATAGAATCATTAGATTATACATAATAACCTTATTCTATCAGTCACACTTGCATTAATTCCTGTCCACTGACAAACAATTTTATTCTGATTTTTAATGTATTCCTAGATTCAAATGCTGGGACACTATGTATAGGATACCATATAGATGGCTTTTCATTTTATTCCAATCACAAGTGTTCTGGGTTTTATGGTCAGCAATAAAGTCTGTGAGTAACATTCTTCAGAGTAGGCCATCCACTTGACCGAAAGGGAAGAAATAAATAAATCAATGAAAACCTTTGGGAATAAGTGACAGCAAAACTGGACATTGAGTATTTCCGGTCACAAACGTGAATAAAGGTGCATTGTGGGATTGCTTTTGTCTGGTGGAAAGCTGGGTAAACTCTCCGTTGTATGATTACAATCATTAACTATTCATTTTCTTTATACGTATTTTCTCTCAGTAATGATTACATTAATTCTTGAGCACTGGCAATTTCTTTTTCTGATTTTGAATATATTCGATAATACTACAGTGGAACCCCGGTTCACGAATTTAATTCGTTCCTGAAGGCCGTTCGTAACCCGAAATGTTCGTAAACCGAAAACTATTTTTCCAATAGGAATCAATGTAGAGAAAAAAAGTCACAGTACAATAAAATTGGAAAAGAAAAGCGCAGCACAACATACTAATGTATAAAATACGGCGGTTGACTCGGAAATGATTCCGTTCTGGTTCGGCTCAATTCGGCTCGGTTCAGCAATGTTATTCGAGAACCGAAATTTTTGTTCGATAACCGAGGTGTTTTCATCTCGAATTTTCTGTTCAAAAACCGATTTGTTCGACTGTGAGATGTTCGAGAACCGAAGTTGCTATGTATTTAGTTTGTTAATGCAGAAAATACTGACTGTGAAGTCAAAGGTTACTAATAATAAAATACAAAACTTTGTCTACCTGAACAGAGTTCAAACGCAGTTCATGCCAAACTGATCGATCAGTATGGCACTTTCTGTCTATAACTTCAAAATCGAACCTCCAATGTCTGTTCTTGATCTGTTTGGCAAAGCAAAAGCCTCTTTTACATGCACACGCGTTATATGCCTTTGAACGAGATTTCTTTATGCATGTGCGGAATATCTTTCTTTTGATCTTTTATACATCAAACTCGATGTTACTTAAGTCATCCGTCAGATTGTCGGTTCTTACAAAAAGAACACATTGGTTATGTTAAAACTTTCATCTCATTACTGCTTCCGGAGTCTTGGCGTGAATTACAAATATACTAATATTTACTTTAATAAATATTGGTGTATATGAAAAGTATTTACTTTCTTTTCTTTCCTCAGATTGCATGGAAAACTTTTAGAGTTCTCTCGGTTACATTTTCTTTCCTTGTGAGCTTACAGTGGGATTGTTTTCCCAGTTTTGAATGCACACCGACAGGAACGAAAATAAAGGTGCATTGTGGGATTAATTGTGTCCAGTGGAAAGCTAGGTGAGGGACACTTTGTATGATTACAATCATTAACAATTCATTTTCCTTATACTTATTTTCTTTCAGTAATGATTACATTAATTCTTGACCACAGCCAATTTCTTTCTTTTTTTTCTTCCCTCAGATTTCATGGTAAACTTTATTAGTTCTCTCGGATGCTTTTTCTTGCGTTGTATAATGTATTCTTCAATGATCCGAAAATTTTAACGCGATGGTGATAACCCTAACCCTCCCCACCATCTTGCGTTTTAATGCATCATAATTTATAACTGATGCACGTTTACACTAGAACATTATTTCGATGGATAGATCACCACCCTTAAAATGCTTAAACCAGTTTTGGGACCGTTGTCGGATACTGTTTCATTTTCTTCCACTTCCAAAATTCTGTCAGCATTCTTAGTGATTCTGTGGCCCAGTTTAAAATAATATCTTAAAATTATGTAATGTTATGATGGAATAGGCGTTGCATTCAATTTCACACAAAACCAAGAAAACCAGGTACTGGGTTTACGTGAGATGATCCCTAGTTGGGTGTGGAGATCCGCGATTCACACGTTGTCAGTGATGGCTCGGAGAGGTGAACCCTTGGAGGTGAGACTGCGCATGATATGTGCGATCGTGAGAAGAACCGTTGGACAGAAGCAGTTATATCAACAATCAGCCTCCATGGCATCTCAGGAGAATGTAAGGCAAGGGTCTCTTTGGGTCGCATATAAAAGACTGACCGAGATTAATTGACGAAGTATTAGAGTTAAATAAAGATTCAATCTTTATGCCATTGATTAGTTTGCTCGTGTTATCCTTTAATCAGGACGAGTAATTCATTACACATGAAACAGGTTTCATACAATTTAATAAAGTTAGCTTCGTATGACTTTAGGCTAAATAGGAGGAAACATAGATAGGAAGATTGTTTTGCGTCAACCTTTGGAATGATGCCAACTTTTCCACCTTGAAAATCAGGATGAGAATCTTGGCTTTTAAATGGGTCTGAACGTCGATGATTGTCATCGATGCCAAATAGACCTCCACCTCAACAAAATTTACTTTCACAAAGTAAGACATAAAAAAGCAATCCATTACCTTAACTACGTGTAGTCTTATGATAGTATTATGCTATAATTGAATTTGCGCTCAATTTCACACAGTAACAAAGGAAACTGGATACAGGGTTCATTGTAGACGCTCCCAGCCGCCGAATGCAGAAGCAGGTTGCCTTATAGCTGTATTCAGTCTTGTGAGCGTGGGAACGAGCTTTATAACAGAGCAGTTATAGAAGCAATCATTCTATAGGGGAGTTTGACATTATCTCAGATATTTACTTACGAGGGGATCCGTGGGTCTCACTACACACTAGCCGAGATTAATTTTCAAGAAGCACATCAAACGTCGACCTATACACAAGGCATGTTAATACTCTTCAGGAATCATATCAAACGTCGACCTATACACAAGGCATGTTAATACTCTTCAGG
Source organism: Acanthosepion pharaonis (assembly GCA_903632075.3). Lineage (NCBI taxonomy): Eukaryota > Metazoa > Mollusca > Cephalopoda > Sepiida > Sepiidae > Acanthosepion > Acanthosepion pharaonis. The sequence continues at coordinate 1,442,335 of CAHIKZ030001057.1, forward strand.
AATCATATCAAACGTCGACCTATACACAAGGCATGTTAATACTCTTCAGGAATCATATCAAACGTCGACCTATACACAAGGCATGTTAATACTCTTCAGGAATCATATCAAACGTCGACCTATACACAAGGCATGTTAATACACTTCAGGAATCATATCAAAGGTCGACCTATACACAAGATATGTTATTACTTTTCAGGAATCATATCAAAGGTCAAACTATACACAAGGCATGTAATTACTTTTCAGGAAGCATATCAAAGGTCGACCTATACACAAGATATGTTATTACTTTTCAGGAATCATATCAAAGGTCAAACTATACACAAGGACCTATACACAAGATAATTACTTTTCAGGAATCATATCAAAGGTTCATGACAGGAACACAAGATATACACAAGATATGTTATTACTTTTCAGGAATCATATCAAAGGTTGAACTATACACAAGGCATGTAATTACTTTTCAGGAAGCATTTTCAAAGGTCGACCTATCCACAAAGCAAATAATTAGTCTACGACAATCCTATCAATGGTCAAACTATACATAAAGTATGTTAAATTTTCGAGAAACATATCAAATAATGACCACTTCATAAGGTGTGTTATTAATTTTTAGTAAGCGTTGAGGGTTGACTTATAGAGAAGTCATATCGTTAATATTTTTAAAGAAAAACGTATCGTAATCGACCTGTGCACGAACAGCACTAATGTTTCACAAAACGTATCAGAGGTCGATATGAACAAGAATTTTCATTATATTTCAGAAAGCATCGAAGATTGACCTATGCAGAAAGCAAGTGATTAATTTATCGAGAAAGACATGAAAAGTCGACTTATACACAAAGCATCTCATTATTCTCCTGGAAACAAACTTCAACCTATACGCAAGGCTTGTCATCGAGAGACATCAAAAATCCGCCTATACACAAGGCATGTCATCATTCTTCAAGAAAGATCAAATATTATACCTGTACATAAAGCATATAATTAATTTGTCCGGGAAAATATGCCAATGATTTTTTGAGAAACTTCAAAAATCAACCTATACACAAATCATGACATTATTATTTCAGGAAGCATATCAAATATCGACTTATACATGCGCCTCATCTAACTACTTTTGTCCATCGTTATGGCTTATATTTTAGAACCGGATTTTCTTTTTCAGAAAGTTTACTGTTTTCCCAGAATAACAGTTAAAAAAAAAAGAATACCTGTATCGAAATTCAAATGTTTGTTTTTATTTTATATTTAATAAAAAAAAAAACTGATTTCAAACCGTGTAAGATGACAATCATAGTAAAAGAAAAAACACCAGCAGGGAAAAAACGATCGATATTACATAAAACTAAAAACAGAGCAACTGCAAACGTTAGTCGAAACAGAATTACCGAGTAGAGTCTGCCAGCTTTGAAAGAACATTTGAAAACTTCGTAATTGGCAAAGAACGATGCTTGTAAGAAACCCTAATGGAAAATTTGCGTTCGATTTTTATCCTTACAAAAATATTTCAGCATATTGAACGAGAGCATTACTAAAAGTTATTGAAATCTCAGAAATTATTACTTTTCTACGTTCTGTTTATTTGATATGTGTAAAAAAGGTAGATGTCGACAGTATATATATATATATATATATATATATATATATATATATATATATATATATGTGTATTTAGGCAGCAAACCTTCTTACATGCCCATGTGTGTTTAAAAGCTAGATGTATAGCCGAAAGCGATCGGATAAAAAGAACATTCGGACAGTTTTTATATAATTTATCATCCGAAAAGAAAAAAAATTAGATTGCATGAGAAATTGTATAAAAACTAAATAAAAGCAGCTTGTCTGTCGTATTCAATGAAATGTGCATATATATATATATATATATATATATATATATATATATATATATATATATATATACATTTTTTTTTATATCATTACCTTTACTTACTAACTTTTTGCATTAATGGTTCATTGTAATATAAATTAAACTGCACCACATATTTCATTTAAATGAACTGATCCGACGTACAAATTTTCGGGATAACAACTGAGATTTATAGATACAAATATCTAAGTAAATGCTCTGTTTATAATAAACAGTATTAAACAACATTTACCGGCCTGAATATCCGAGAAATTTTCGTAGAAAATATTCGTCCTCCGACAGGAATTGAATCTGTATCCTATACGGAACCGTCATTTAGCCTGACGGACTTGTCGGACTTTGTCCGTTTCATATATATATATATATATATATATATATATATATATATATATATATATATATATATATATATATATACTATTTAATTTAAAAAAAAACAGACCACTTTAAGGCTATATTTGTAATAATTTATTTCACCAGAGACTTATTTTCCCTGGATCTGCAGACATCATTTTTAAAAGATGAAACGAAAAATGAAATTAAAATTTACACTTTTGACGGGAAGTATTAAGCTTATATAAGTTGACATAGAAGGTAGCGAGGGATGGTGTGAGAGACATGGTCAAGTTTATAGAGGGAAAAGAGAGTTTTAAAATTTATTTTTGTATTTCTTTTTATTATAATACTTAATATTGAAGAAGTAGGGGGTAAGGATCAGACATTGACCTATTTAATCGGTCAACTCAATATATATATATATATATATATATATATATATATATATTTCAATTCTCGGCAGTGGATGCACACTGCTGATGAGTCCCAAATATAAGACGAAACGGCCGTCCAGTGCTTTCTGCATTCTGTTGAGGTTTCTTCTCGACTCGATGAATTTCTTAATTGTGAGAAAGATTTGTCACTTAGCTGACTGATATTATTTTTAGCATACCGACTCCAGAGTTTCGTAGACGCACCCTCCGGTAATTACACCATCCATTCTTCAGTGGGTATAATTGTGTATTTGGGCAGCGATCAGTCTTTTATACAAGTTTCATTAAAAACGGCTGGCAAATATTTCAATTAAGTTATTTATTCAATATTTCTTGTGTTCGTTTAATTTTTTTTCTTTTCTAGACATAAAGTGTGTAAAAATTGTCCGAATGATTTGTGTGCCGAGCATTTTCGGATTTTTTTTAGCCATTATCAAGGATGAATTTTTATGTTTTTAAAAATTCTAACTGAATGTGTTGATTTTTATGTATGTATCTAGCTTTATGGGGATGTTTTCTTTTTATTTTCCAAACACGGTCAGCACATTATGACCGTGTTCATAGTTGATGTTATTGAGTGTTGATTTTTGTTTCTTATTATCGTGCTTCCATTATGAGAAAACAAAAAAATATCCCCCCAAATCCTATAACTCTAGATTCAGCGTCTGTTACAATACTCCCCAGATAATTAAATTTCTTTAAATACTTCATTCTGACGTCTCTACTTTGTAGCTTGTACATTGTGCTATTGTAAGTGGCATATATTTCGTTAATTTAGGTATAAACACGCCGTATTATCTACAAAAATGTTCACCCACTTTTAAATTTAACCTTACATAAAAATCGGGATATTTTGAGTTTGTTTGTTTTATTCAATATAAAGAATTCCTGTCTATAGCCACCTAAAATATATTTCCTAGTTATGTTCCAGAAATCTTGTTCTTTTTTCCCTAAATAGTATTCCTTGCTCAGATGTTTTATATATGGTATTCTCAGTATCTTTCTGTTGAACTACGTCTCTGTTGCCTCAAGTTTCGTCTTCATCTGCGAGGAAACTGTCTTCTATTCACTGATATTGAATAGCAATTCAGCATTCTTTTCTTCATGGAAATATATACTATCTTGTACTTAGTCATTCCATCAACATAAGAGATTCAATAACTAGCGTTATTTTAGCAGTTCTTTTCACGGTCTATGTCATAGAATAAATTATACGGCAATGGCCATAGATTTTGTGTAAAACAATCAAAACAGTTTCGATATTTTCACACTTCATTTTATACTCCACATCAACTTGATATTCCTGTTTACACAATGCACCATGATATGTGGGGTGTTGGCAGTGCTAATAGAGCAGACCTCACACTGCCTCATCATAGCAATCCCAAATGAGCCAAATATATGATAAATTACAATATTAATAGCATAGGATGAAGAAAGACAACCTTTATTGTCAGGCCAGACCGTTTGTCTCAACACAGCACGCCCAAATGTGCCAACTGTAAGATAAGTTACAATATTAATAGCATAGGATTAGGAAAGCCAATCATTGTTGTCCGGGTACACCGCACACTGCCACAGCACAACAAACTCTAAACAGCCAAATGCATTATAAGTTACAGTATTTCTAACACAGGTTGATATATACAAAGGCTTTTGAGTTTTGGGAAATATGTTTCGTATGCTTTGGAATATGAAGTTTTGTTACTCGAATTTATTGATTACTAGCAGTAGAGCCCGGCGTTGCCCGGGGATGTAACAGTAAGAGATAGATCAAGTATCGACCATCATAAAGACTGAAAAGTAAAATTGACAAAGATTATTGTTTAAGGTTGACGGACACGCATGTCTTAATTAGTTTTTTTTTTTTTTTTACGAATTGGTCAAACCCAAAATCAAACAAAAACATTGTTTTCAATCGTTATGAGTCTACCGATTGAATAGAATTTTATTATAAACAATTGTCTTGTAAATGGAATTTTTAAAAGCATTCTGAATGTAAAAGTAAAGAAAAAAGTGTGCAAGACAATAAGAAACACTACCTGCCAAAAAAAGTGAAGTTTTGTTGAAATCGATTGAAAAATGTAGGAAATCCAATCCCATATATAAACGAACACACACACACACACACACACACACACACACACACACACACACACACACACACACAAACAACCTGGGTTTTGTAACTCGAGTATAAATATGAGTTGTCCCCATTTCATTCTCACGATGCCTTAATCGTGTTTTCAAATTGATTTCGTGCAAAAAAAATTGTATTTTTCCAATTTTTTGGCGCTGTCAGAAACATCGCAAGGTAATTTTACGTAGTCCTGTGAAGTTTTGTTGAAATCGGTTGAAAAATGTAGGAAATCCGATCCAATATATAAACGTACACACACACACACACACAACCTGGGTTTTATAATAAGTATGATTATCAAAAACTAGTTGACGTATACACGAGGTATATTCATGATGCTTTGATCAAAAGTCATTGTTTAACTTTTACATCAAATCGTCTTAAGAGTTAACCAAAAATAATGTTCGTTCAGTAGGTTGTAAAAATTGTTAACCCCGACTAACTTCCCGTCATGTATCATATGAGAATAATCATATATAATGCTATCGTCGAAAACGAGGTTAAATCTCTCATACGTAACATTACTGTGTATACAACTTCGGACTATTAATTAATGTCAACAACTGGGTATACGACTTGGGTTTTTTCTCCAAACGTAAAAAATAACTCCCTATTCTTCTTTCACATCTAGTCAGTCAGTTATGTGCCATACAGTTATGTGCCAATACACACTTAGGCGATCATATATCTTTCGATACATGACTGACGAGGTAGATTTTTTGTCATTTCTTTCTGCGGTAGACCAGTTGCCATATCTAAGAATACAGAATGGTCTGTCCTGCAATTTACCCATGGTTGAGGGGAGAAGAAGAGGATTCACACCTTTCCCAAGGGTATTAGCACGTAAGTGAAGGCAGTGGATTCGACTGGAATTCGAACTCGACTCTCCGATTCCTCAGTCCCAGTCGCTATCCATTACTCCACCGCGCCTCCCCTCTAGTCATCCGGTTTGTCCCTCGTGTGAACATTCTAAGCGCAGCTGGATCGATCATCATTTGGCAGATAGGAGGTCATCTCTTCGGTCATGCTGATGCACTTAACTTCTCTTAGGGCCATTGAGTGCAAAGTCTATTTTGGCATCATCTGAGGTAAGTCACATTGATCACACTTAATATTACAAATCTTTACAACCACAAGGCATTTTCATCAATGTATGATAAATTAGGTGTTGAATTTTGACAAGGGAGAACTGCCATCTTACAACAATATCAAATTAAACAAATGGATGGTGTCTTGTTAGCCAATATGCAATATCATTACTTTGCGTATTGTATGATGACCGATGAACGAGACAAATTAATTTCTTGGCCTGAAATCAAAGTTGATTTTGGGGATAATATGAAATATGGTATCAAATCCTCAGCAGAGACTGATAAAGGCTTTCTATTTAAATACACTAAAATAGGAGACACTCGCATTAAAGGAAAGCGAATTGGCTTGCATTTTGATTTTTAGATAAGTTTAAATTCAATTACGAAAAGTATTTAATTAAAATAAATTAAAACAAACAATTTTTTCTCCACACTGCAGCCTTAGGAATCACCATATTGTGTTCCCTGTGGACAACCTTCCGAACTCCCACTCGGACAGCTTCTCACTGTCTAGTCTCGACAGTATTCAAAAGTGCTTACGCGGCCTTGTAGGTGATGAATTATTCTCCGCCCTGCGACCCTTATACCACAGAGGAGACGTCGCCAACATTTCGCTACTAGATCGCTAGTTACATTCCTGAGTGTCACCAGCTTGGGCCTCCATAGCTAGGACCCGCCATACCCGTGTTCACGGTGGCAGACCATCCCCATTTCATTCCTTTGATAAAAATCAAGTTCCACTCAGGCAGCTTCTTCCCCTGGAATATTATTTTGTGGGACAGACTCCCAAGAGAATGCTTCCCCGACAACTACAATCTTGATCTCTAAGTCCAGGATCAACCGATAACTATCTTACTCGTCCTTATAATATTATTATTTGTCTCTTCCTCTCCTTTACACAATCACTAAATAGCTCCCTACTTTGAGCGGCTCTTGGGATTGAACCCATGACTTATGATTTTAACTAGTAAGATCGAGGAAAACAAAGAGCATCCAGTAATCACCCCCACTCATCGCTGACTAGCCCATTTAGTTAGGTGTGTGATGTTGTGCAAAATTAAGTAATGGGTTTTTGTAAATACCACTCTTCTATTCAATATGTAACCGGAGAATGAAGTCATCAAACTACTCCTAATCTTGTTACTAGGCACATATGCAAATCGATTTGCCATCTGATACCTGAAAGAAACTTGTTTCCTATAAATATAGGGACTCACTACGTAATGTGTCAGTTTTTTGAGCATGTAGCAGTGGGACAGAAAGCCATAGCCTATAGAGAAATGTCTAATTATATATTTTATAAAAAAGCATTTAGTCATACATTCGAAAAAACAAAACCGAAATAAATCTCTTTATAAATAAACTCAGTCACTGATATTATCAGCAACGAAAGTTTGTATTCTTTCTTTTTTATGTGCCGTGTCCGTTCAGGACGTAGGCGATCATGGCTCTTCACTTCCTCCTATCCCTTGTAGCTCTCAATACGTTTCGTCTCTCTGCTACCCCCCCCAGACTACGTTCTGTCATCCACTTGCTTAAGCCCACCAGGTATGTCATGCGTTGCTTTCTCTTGTCTCTCTTTCCCTCTATTCGCCCTGTGAGTACCAGATTCTCCAAGCCCTCCTTTCTCATTACGTGTCCCAGAAATTTCAGCTGCTTCTTCCTGATGTTAGATATAAGCTTCATCCTTGTTTGGATCCTCTCCAAAACCTTATCGTTGCTCACGCGCTTGATCCATGATATCCTTAGCATCCTTCTGTAGAACCATATCACCGTCGCCTCGAGTCTCTTCTTCATCTTTGAGGAAAGAGTCCAAAATTCGCTGCCGTAAAGGAGGACAGATGTCCCATAGCAGCTCAGTACTCTTTTCTTTGTTATCAAAGAAACCCTCCTGTCTTGCAATACTCTGTCCAGCTTTTGAAATGCGTCTTTGGCTATCCCAATACGGCTTCGGATCTCAGCGTCGCACTTACCGTCCTCAGTCAAAACGCTTCCCAGGTATTTAAACTTCCGCACCTGTCTGATTGATGTCCTCGACCTTCAAATCGCATTTCGATCTCTTCTTTTTGTGGATGACTATGCATTCTGTCTTCTTGTAGTTTATGCTTAGTCACTTCTCACTCTCCTTCGCTACTTTCTGTAGGAGATTTTGTAATATCTTTTCCTTGTTTGCTATCAGTACCGTGTCATCTGCGTGTTGCATTAGATTTCCAGAATGACTCGAAATTTTATAGATTTCGTAAAGGTGGGTTTATAAGGTATTTGGATTTTGTTTTAATTGATTTTTCATACTGTAATTATTTAAGAAAATAATTTTATTTCAATGAAAATACATAAATCTTCCGCATTTTCAAAATTCAAGTCATTTTACATTTACGGATGACTTCCATCATAACAGATTTTACCTGTTCTCCGAAAGAGCGTAAGTGAATACAGCTATCTCCCGCTTCATTTGACTCTATTTCATTTTTATGAAAGCCCTAGATCATTATAGATTTTCCTCGCTATCCGAAATAGCGGAAATGAAAACAGCTATCTCCCACTTTGTTTTACTTTATTTCATTTTTACGAAAGCCATCGATCATTACAGATTTTCCCCGTTATCCGAAATAGTAGAAAGGAATGCAGCTATCTCCCACTTTGTTTTACTTTATTTCATTTTTACGAAAGCCATCGATCATTACAGATTTCCCCGCTATCCGAAATAGCGGAAATGAAAACAGCGATCTCCCACTTTGTTTTACTTTATTTCATTTTTACGAAAACCGTAGATCATTATAGATTTCCCCCGCTATCCGAAATAGCGGAAATGAAAACAGCTATCTCCCACTTTGTTTTACTTTATTTCATTTTTACGAAAGCCATCGATCATTATAGATTTTCCCCGTTATCCGAAATAGTAGAAAGGAATGCAGCTATCTCCCACTTTGTTTTACTCTATTTCATTTTTACGAAAGCCATCGATCATTACAGATTTCCCCGCTATCCGAAATAGCGGAAATGAAAACAGCGATCTCCCACTTTGTTTTACTTTATTTCATTTTTACGAAAACCCTAGATCATTATAGATTTTCCCCGCTATCCGAAATAGTAGAAAGGAATACAGCTATCCCCCACTTTTGCTGTTGTGAAAGGCCCGAAATACGATTTGAATGATTAATCTCACGCGTGTTTTTATGTAAGCACTCGAAAAATTACCTATGCCTGCCCAAAAGCTGCATGCTCTTCTTGAATTAATTGAAACAAGGTCAATCCTAGTGAAAATATGAACGTTATGTCTTGGGTCTGAAAATATTCAAAATATCTTAATATATAAATCAATGTAAATTGCTCCTTTAATTTTCACCATTTCGATTTACGAAAGGTTTTAATGAAACACTCTACTTTCGGACAGTGGATATTACTGTTCCTTTGCAAGTTTATATCGGAATACTTTCCAATTCTTTTTGATGATATAAAGTTGATGCAAATTGAATTAGGTTTTAAATGCAATGTAAGTGGACAATTGGTCACGGATGTCAATTTCGTAAATGCCCGTGTGTGTGCGTGCGTGCGTGTGTGTGCGCGTGTGTGTGTGTGCATGTGTGTGTGTGTGTGTGTGTTTGCGAACTGGTAAAAGATTTCAGAACAGATAATTTGTGAAGAAATAGTTTCGCCCTATCAGATCGAATTTCAACGCCATGAAATTCGCTATACGCATGCGCCTAAATAAAAATCTCCAGACTATCGTCCAATCATAATTACCGATTTTTATCATCCACCTTCATTTGAACTCTCTTGAGAAGATCATCCACTAATTCAACTTACATTCATTTTACTTAAAATTAAATTTTAGACTTTGAACAAACTTTTAACTCACGTTTAGCACAATTTAAGTCAAGGTTTGTCAAATTACACCATAAATTACAACACACACACACACACACACACACACACACACACACACACACACACACACACACATATATATATATATATATATATATATATATATATATATACAAATGAAACGAGAACGAATCAAATATAAAATCAATCGTTCATAACATTAATGTAAAATAGGGTTCAATACAATTAAATAGTAGAGCAATTATTTTTTATTATAGGATATTACATTGGAATATGTATATATGTTCCAATGTAATATACTATACTATCTCTCACTCTCTTTTATATATATATATATGTTAAGGGGCCCACCCCTTTTTATACAAGTGGACTCGCCCAGTGTGTACTTGTACTGCTGCCGGTGAATACCCGGGGGTGAGAGAGTGAGAGTGTGAGGTAACCACTTTGTAGGATAAAATACATACATACATATATATATATATATATATATATATATATATATATATATATATATATATATATATATATATATATATATATATATTGGATATTACATTGAAACATATATGCATGTTCCAAATGAAATACACACACACACACAGAGATATATATATGAGATAACGATATATAAATTTATATATGTCAGGAACAATATTGCGGAAAATATATGACAAAGTGGGAAAAAGTTTTTGTGTGACGCGTTTCGTTCTTTAGGACTTCGTTGGACTAAATTTGTTACGTTGGTGCAACTATACACGCGCACGAACGTGGGATGCTGGGAATTTTAAATCTATCTCTCTCTCGTTCTCGTTTCTTATCTCTCTCTCTCTCTCTCTCTCTCTATATATATATATATATATATATTGTTTTTGGTATACAATGTAGCCAATTTCTTTTAGATTCTTTTTGTTTCCATCACTTTTGCTATTAGATATCTCACACCAATAATATGATCTGCAAAGAATGGAGAAATGTATTAAGAGTTAGGGAACAAATATACAAAGCACTCTCTAAACATTTTTGTCTTAGTGAATATTTTCTCCTTTGATCAGAGTAGCAACTTGTATGTCAGATTTGTGGTCAGTTCCGTTACGGTGACCAACTAATGGATTTCATGTATTGATTTGTAAAATGTCCCTTTTGTCTTCATATAATCTTTTATTTAGATAAAAGTTTCTCCTATATATTTTGTGACAATTTTTACAGGCGATAGAGTAAATTCCTCCTTCAGGTTTTAGTTTATTGTTTTGTTTAGTATTGACCAAGTCTTTTAATGTTTTAGATGTAGTAGTAACAAATATGTTGAGTTTGGATAGATTCGTTTCGATTGTAGATGTGATATAGGTAGTTGTTAGGAGAATATAATTTTTTGACTCATTTGACTTGTCAGGAAGGGCCGTTATTCTATTTTGGAATATTTTATGATCGGCAACTATATATATATATATATATATATATATATATATATATATATATATATATATGTGTGTGTGTGTGTGTGTGTTTGTGTTAGTGTGTATGTATACTAGTAACGACAACCTGTGTTGCACGTGTCAAGTCTTCTTTCTTTGTTCCACTGCGCTGTGCAGTCATTTTTACGTTTTTGTTTTAATCTTCACAAAAATGAAAACAAAAATTTAACCAACAAGAGCAAACCAGTTGTTGCATCAGGCGAACTGCTCGTATACACCGTGTTAGCAGCCGAGACTTGAATGCGATATCGGAAGCGTTTTTATAGATGGCAGAAAGTGTGACACTGATATACGTATTGAGACATTGATATCAGAAGTGTGACACTGATATCCAAAGTGTGACATTGATATCTGAAAAAGTGTGACACTGATATCCGAAGTGTGACACTGATATCTAAAGAGTAACACTGATATCCAAAAACGTGTGACACTGATATCCGAAGTAGGATTTTGATATCCGGCAAAGTGTGACACTGATATTCACAAAAATGTGATACTGATATTCGAAATGTGAGACTGATATTCAAAAAAGTGTGACACTGATATCCAAAATGTGCCACATATATCGGAAAAAAGTGTGACACTGATATCTGAAGTGTGACACTGATATCCGAATGTGACATTGATATCCGAAAAAGTGAGACCCTGATATCCGAAAAAGTGTGACGCTGACATATGAAATGCGACAGTGATATCCAAAAAATGTGACACTGATATCCGAAAAAGTGTGATACTGATATCCGAAATGCGACACTGATATCCGAAAAAGTGTGACACTAATATCGAAAGTGTGACATTGATATCCGATGAAAAACGTTGATATCCGAAAAAGTGTGACATTGACATTTGAAAATGTGTGATACTGATATCCGTAATGTGACACTGATATCCGAAAAAGTCTGACACTGATATCCGAAGTAAGACACTGATTACCGAAAAAGTGTGATCTGATATCCGAAGTGTGACATCGATATCGGAAGTGTGACACTGACATCCGAAAAAGTGTGACATTGATATCCGAAAAAGTGTGATACTGATATCCGAAAATGTGTGATACCTATATCTGAAATGCGACACTGATATGTGAAAAAGTGTGACACTGATATCTAACAAAGTGTCACACTGATATCCGCAAAAGTGTAACATTGATATCGGAAATGCGACACAGACATCAGAAAAATGTGACACTGATATCCGATGTGTGACGCTGATATCCAAAGTCTGACACTGGTATACGAAAACGTATGACACTGATATCCGAAAATGTGTGATACTGATATATCGAATGCAACATTGATATCCGAAAACGTGTGACACTGATATCCGAACTGCAACACTGATAATCAATGTGTGCCACTGATATCCGAGAAAGTGTGATACTGATATCGAAAGTGTGACACTGATATTCGAAAAAATGTGATACTGATATCCGAAATGTGACACTAACATCCGAAAATGTGTGACAATGATATCCGAAGTGAGACACTGATATCCAAAATGTGCCACTGATATCCGAAGTTTGACGCTGATATCCGAAATGTAACATTGACATCCAAAAAAGTGTGACACTGATATCTGAGTTATGACACTGATATTCGAAAAAGTGTGACACTGATATCCGAAGTGTGACACTGATATCCAGAGTGTGACACTGATATCCGAAAAAGTGTGACATTGATATACGAAATGCGACACTGATATCAGAAAAATGTGACACTGATATCCGCTGTACGACACTGATATCCGAAGTTTTACACTGATATCCGAAAACGTGTGACACTGATAACGGGAGTGTGACACTAATATCCGAAGTGTGACAATGATATCTGAATATGTTTGACTCAGATATCCAAAAAATGTGATATATGAAATGCGACACTGATATCCAAAAATGTGTGACACTGATATCCGAAAAGTGTGATAGTGATATCCGAAATGCAACACTGATATCCGAAGTCTGACACTGAAATCCGAAAAAGTCTTATACTGATATCCGAAATGTGACACTGATATTCAAAAAAGTGTAATACTGATATCCGCAATGCAACATTAACTTCCGAAAATGTGTGACAATGATATCCGAACTGAGACACTGATATCCAAAGTGTGCCACTGATATCCGAAGTTTGACACTGATATCCGAAGTTTGACACAGATATCCGAAATGTGACATCGACATCCGAAAAGTGTGACACTGATATCTGAGGTATGACATTGATATCCGAAAAAGTGTGACACTGATACCCGGAAAAGTGTGATACTGATATCCGAAATGCGACATTGATATCAGAAAAAATGTGACACTGATATCCGATGTACGATACTGATATCCGATGTGCGACAATGATATCCGAAAACGTGTGACACTGATATCGAAAGTGTGATACTGATATCCGAAAATGTATGACACAGATATACAAAAAGTGTGATACTCATATATGAAAGGCGACACTGATATCCAAAAATGTGTGACACTGATACCCGAAAAAGTGTGATACTGATATCCGATATTCGAAAAGGATATCCGAAAAAGTATGACACTGATATCCGAAGTGTAACATTGATATTCGAAAAAGTGTGATGCTGATATCCGAAATGCAACACTGATATCCGAAAAAGTATGGCACTGAAACCCGACGTGAGACATGGACCTTCAAAGTGTTCCACTGATATCCGAAAAAGTGTAACACTGATATCCAAAGTGTGACACTGATATCCGAATTGTGACATTGATATCCGCAAAAGTGTGACAATGATATCCGAAGTATGACATTGATATCCGAAAAAGTGTGACGCTGTTATTCGATAAAGTGTGATACCTATATCTTAAATGCGACACGGATATGCGAAAAAGTGTGACACTGACATCCAAAGTGACACTGATATCCAATGTGTGACACTGATATCCGAAAAAGTGTGACACTGATATCAGAAAAAGTGTGATACTGCTATACGAAATACGACACTGATACCTGAAAGAGTGTGACACTGATATCCGAAGTGTGACATTGATATCGACATAGTGTGACACTGATATCCGAAAAAGTTTGATACTGATATCCGAAGTGTAGCACTGTTATCCAAAGTGTGTCACTGATATCCTAGAAAGTGTGACATTGATAACGAAAGTGTGACACTGATATCCGAAAAAGTGTGACACTGATATCCGAAGTGTGACACTGATATCGACAGTGTAACATTGATATACGAAAAAGTGTGACACTGATATCCGATGTGTAACATTGATATCCGGAAAATTGTGATACTGATATCCGAAATTCTACACTGATATCCGCAAAAATTGTGACACTCATATCCGAAGTGCAACACTGATATCTAAAATGTGCCACTGATATCTGAATAAGTGTGACGCCGATATCCTTAGTGTGACACTGGTATCCAAAGTGTGATACTAATATCCGAAAAAGTGAGACACTGATATCCGAAAATGTGTGGCACTGATATCCGAAAACATGTGACGCTGATACCTGAAGCCGCAATGGGATAGCGAAATATGACATCCAAAATAAAATCAAAGAATTTCAGGAAAATTTCCTTAGATACAAAGAAAAGAATACTGAACTGTTACGTAATATCTTCCTACCAGTTTCGAGGGAATGTTGAACAATCTCTTCAAGATGAAGAAGAAACTTGAAGCAACAGGAATGTGGTTCTGCAGAATGATGCTGAGAAAAACAGGGGTTAAACATGTATAAAAGTATAATAATTGTATTTTCTCTCTATATAGGACATGAATAATTCTATTCTCTATATATATTGTATAAATAATTGTATTATGTAGCGATATTGATACATATATATATATATATTTATACATATATATATATATATATTCGAGTAGGCCTGGGTGCCCTACTTCTGTAATTTATCCCAAGAATCTTCTTCTCATAACAGGAAGAAGCCGGCTCAATCCGCCCAGGGTGAATGCCGCATCAGTACAGTACAGTAGTAGTAGTAGTAGTAGTAGTAGTATATATATATATATATATATATATATATATATATATATATATATAGATGGTGCTTGAATAATTGTATTCTATATAATATATAGTGTATCAATAATTGTATTCTATAAACAGGGTGATTGAAAAGTAAGTCTCTGTTTTATGTATTAGTGGCCAGCCAGGAATCCTAACTTAACAACCTGTGACTTTTTTTCTTTGGCGTTGGTTAAAGGAGTAAGTAAGTCTACTATATCAAACCAAGACGTTTGGAGAATTTGAAGCGCGAATACAAGAAGTATTACTTTCCATACCACAAGAGTTCTTGGTGAAATCAGTAGATGGGATTCCTGAGTGTCCCGAAAAGTTGAGAGAGAAATCTGTTGTCAATATCGAATTACCTGATGCCAAACGCTTTTCTCTTATATCCATTTCTTGTAAAAATTATAGTTGATAAATAAATTATAAGTTTTTTAAAAATGGGAGTTACTTTTCAACCCCTTCTATATATAGTCTATGAATAATTGTATTTTATTTATATATATATCGCCCGACTCTTTCGTCGAATCCGACGTACGAGGGTCAAGTAGATCAGTTCCCAGGAAACCGACAGCAGCACATGAGAATTGATTATACTGGTGAAGGTTTCGTGCAGGACCATCTAAGGGCCGAATACAGAGACCTGGTGCACTATGTGCCACAAGCTCCCCAAATCGACCCTCCACAGGTTTTGAATTCAGAGTTTTCCTTCTCCTAGACCAGTTGCAATCCAAGGCTATAGAACCCAGTCTGTCTTGCTATTTACCCATAGCTGGAGGGTGAAGAAGAGGATTCATACTTTTCCCAAGGGTATTAGCACGTAAGTGAATGTAATGGATTCGACTGGAATTCGAACTCGGCTCTCCGATTCCTCAATCTAAGCCGATATCCATTACTCCACCGTGCCTCCTCACATACATATAGTGTATGAATAGCTGAATTCTATACAAATATATAATATATAGTGTGTAAATATTCAATGCTTTCTGCTATCATATCTAACCTAGATCCACACAAAAAAATATGAACCCGATGTAATAGTCAATAAGAAGTGTGATCCTGGATTGGATCCTGTTCTCTCTAAACTATATAATATATACCTCACTGCCCCATCTGTTGTTCCAGTTTTTAATAATTCTGGTGAGCCGTCTGACCCTTCCAACCATCGGTCTATTAACCTTCTTCCGTTTTTTGGGAAACTCCTAGAAGCCCTAATCAATGCTGAATTGGTTCATCATCTCTCATCGCAGAACCTTTTCTCAGACAAGAAGTATAGCTTTCGTTTCTTCAGGTCAACTGCGACAATTGCGGAAAGAATCTATCATACTCTAGATAAAAACGGTAAAGCCCGGTCTGTAGCATTGGACATCTCGAAAGCCTTTGTCAGGGTCTGGCATTCAGGTCTCCACAAGCTGAAAAGCTATGCTGTTCCCGGACAAATTCTGAGCTGATCCAATCTTTCCTGTCAAATCGTTAAATAAAAGTTATCCTGAACTTGTCTAGATCCATTCGTACTAACACGGGTGTACACCCAGGGCTCCATCCATGGGTCGATGCTGATTTTAATTTTACTTAATGACCATTTACTCCTGCCTTGATATTACGGCAGACCAGTTTGACAAGGTCAAAATGGCAGATTATGTGTATAACGATGCAAAGTCCGTCGTTAAATGGGGCAAAAGATGGCTTATCAATTTTAACGCCTCCAAAACTAAACTTCTCTCTGCGAATCATACTTGTTTACGTTACGATATGAAACAGACCATATATATATATATATATATATATATATATATATATATATATATAAAGAAAGAACAGCAAGATATATAATCCGGTGTTCTTATAGATATTTTTATTTTTACAAAATAGTGCTCAATGTAAATTTACAGAGCATTAATATTATAAATTAATTGATTTAAAATATGTTTTTCGCTACACAGTTCTAACCATGTTTCAAAAATGGAAGCTAAAATTAAATTCGTGGCTTTTAGCTTCCATTTTTTGAAACTATGGTAACGAAAAAAAACCATATTTTAAATCAATTAATTTATAATATATATATATATATATATATATATATATATATATTCTGTTGAGGATGCAATTTTTTTTTAATAATAACAATAATATTCAAGTGGGTAGACGTAAATAAATAAATACACTGTTTAATTTAAAAAAAAAATTGAGCATATACTCGAATACGAATATCGATTAAAATAATGTATAAGCGAATAAATTAAAAATATGTCGTAATATATATATATATATATATATATATATATATATATATATATGAAAGTTATCCTGAACGGCCACTCATCTAGATCCCATTGTACTAACGCGAGTGTCCCCCAAGGCTCCATCCTTGGTCCTACTCTGGTTTTTAATTTTCATTAATTTACTCCTGTCTCGATAGTAAGGCTAATCAGTCCGACAGGCT